>JBBPQN010000419.1:0-16329 GCA_038092575.1 Boletus subluridellus
CACCCCACTGAAAGACATCACCTCGAGCATCAACACATGCTGCATGCCTTTCATGGAGAGCCATATCTCGCAGTGCTATGTTCTCCAGCCACTTTGCATTAACGGGGGCTTTGAACGCCTCGATTCCAGGTGATTGTGGATCAATGAGGTTTGACCTAACGACAAGGATGAAGGCTCAGCACAGCTACTTAGTGGTGCACCTTACTTGTTGGAGCCCCAAACCACTGCACAGAGAACTCCATCCTCATCCACTCCAGTGCTATTAATGCGCTTTGAATCCGTGGAACTGACTTTGGACGGCAGAGCATGTGCTGCATCATTATGTACAAGGTTGCTTGAAAGATACCACAAGAATACAGCAGTGGTGGTGGCAACCATTGCTGCAGAGCGCCGTGGCATCAAGTATGGTGCCCTGGTCGAGGTGCTGGCATGAGCAGCACCGGGGTAAAGTCTGTGTAGCCTTCGGGAAGACGTGGCGAATGCATTTCGGAACATCGGTGGGGAGACTCGCAAGCCGTTGTCGGGCTTTTGTGGTCTTCCCTAATAGTTTGGTGGCCGACGCGTCTATGAGGCAGCCTTTGGCCATAACCGGTAACCTCCCAGTTGGGGGTTAGCCGACGAAACGATTGAAATCTCCACTCATTCGACTTGTTCCCGACATGGACCCGTCAGCACCACAGACAGTCATCAAAGGCGTCGCCATAACATGCGAGTTCGTCCCTTGTGCCAGCTCACAAGCACCAAGCACGCACTCTAACCTCCTGCCTTCTAGCGTCCCTTTGTGGAGTGGCCGCTGGCCTTTATGGCGGCTTCAAGCATGGCGCACCAACCAAATTTCTCCTTTACTCTGCTGTGAACAGTGGAATTGCCGCCGCGACATTTTTCAGTTGCGTTCCAAATTGGAGACCCCACGCTGTGATCGACTGACCTTTCTTGACAGGCATACGGGAATACGTGGTTAGCCCTGTTCTGGTTTTGACGCTTCCTGGAAGGCAATATCAACTGCGTAGACAAAGGTTATTTCACCCCGTTGGCAGTCCAACATCTGAGGAGGCGGCTTCTCTGTCTTGGGCTGATATCCGGACATCCCGTTTGCTTGACTCTGGAGTGAGTGGCGGACTCGCGGGTGGCATTCTCAACGCATGGAAACGTATGCCAGTTCGTCCCAAGCTGTCGTTCGGCCTTCTCATCGTATACTTTAGGGGGCAGACGTGGTCTAGCACCCGGCCTTACAACGGGTGCACTGATGTGTACACTTCTCCAGTGGTGTTTCAATGAGTTCAATATTTCACGAATACGCTATGTCTCTGCAAATTCGGCCGCTCCAACTCAACATACGATACATAGTTCCGTCGACGCCGGTCAAAGTTCACCGACAGGGTTTTCCACACCTGTCGCAATGCAACCCACTCCGGCTGAATCACCTGCCTCCCGCTCGCCAATGGATCGCATACTTTCGATGTTTGGCCAACGCATTTCGGACGAAAAGTATTTGGAGAAGCTTAAGATGGAGAGGGATTCTCACCTTCGCCGAATAGCAGAACTTGAAGAAAAGAAGAAGCAGTGATTTATTCTCTTCCCAAGATCATTTGTTTAGCCCGACACTTCGATTACACTACACCACTCTCAACAAGTAGACCATACTTCAATGACACCTGTTCCATCCGCTTGGAATCCTCCTATGATGATGGACCCCCCTGAAAATGCGATCGAATTCACCTTATAGCTGTCCTTGCTTTCGCCCGTCCATCGGGGTTCTAATTTCAGTGTACCACCTGCGGCTGACCCGCAGATTTGGTATTGAGTGACCTTACCGAGGAGCGTGCACATCAGCAACTCCCGTGGCCCAGTGAAAGCTCTGTACAAATAGGATGAATATCCTTCAGGAGATCGTGGCAATGGACATACAGGGCAACAATAGGGCCCTCTACAACCTTTTCGATGATTCTGGCGTCCATTTTTAATCCTTTCCATATGCGTTGTCGTCCTTGTCGACTACCTGAGGCTTCCGATGATTTTTCGCCGCCGGTACCAATATACAGGCATCCATCAGCAGTGCCTGCAGCGATTATCCCGGATGGTGATATTGATAGAGAGAGTATGAATGGCGGGGACAAAGAAACTCCGGAAGATGGAGGAGCCGCCGCTGAGCGCCAGGAATCAGTACATTCCCGGACGCGGTGATATTGAACTAACTCAAGTCATCCCGAGAAAGTATGCTTCCTTGAATGAAGTTGAAATGCAGCATGGCATAATCATACCCCCCACTGACAAGTTCACTTGGACGACCTGGGATAAATCGGACTGAACCGCACACCTAGAAATAAGAACGAAGAATCGACCATAGACGAGCAATGCACTTACATTGCTATGACTTTGTTTCATTCGCGTGGTTTTGTTGGTTTGCAGATCAACAACCCCTACCAAGCCAGAGTCCGTACAAAACGCCATCTTGGTCCCTTTCTCATTTATGGAGAGCTAGTCGATGCGGTCAGGACAGCTAGCTCGGACCTCCGAGTGCTAAACCTCACTTCGCCTAAATTATCGTCGTCGTCGATGCCTAGGTCCAGCGTCTGCAGGGCGTCCGAAGATTTCAAGACAAGCTTGTCCGTCCTCAGAGAAAATCGAAGCGCCTTGAGTAACACCGCATGAACCATGTGAAGCGCAGGAATACAACAATGTTCATGTGCCTCACCTGTCGGCCAGATGCAACCCAAAGGTGAGCAGCGGGATGCTGGGAGTGGAAAACAACGGAGGAGATCGGTGTTAAACCTCGTATCGCTTTGAGGACCTTGAACGTGTCTAGACTATAAAGGCGGACAGAACCATCGTCTATTCATCCAATTGGTTTCAGAGGACGTCGTAGGGGACAAACATAGTCAGATTTCGCCGTACCTGAACCCACGAGGAGCTGTCGAGACTCGATAAAAGATAGACAAGAGACATGGGCAGGGATTGGCAGTGTTATACGATAGCGATAAGCCATCTATTCCGCGGATGTCAAAAGTCAGCTTCTACTTCTTTCCCGGGAGAGCGCGGTCGTCACGGTAGTTCCCTTGCAGTAACCCACTGGCAAACACAGATCTCGTATATACCTTCATGGCTAATATCTCAATCCTTGTACCCAAGTCACTCGAGGATCTTGAACACGTTTTGCAAAATGATACCAAGATTAAAGTGGCGGGTCGGTTGCAGCCTTGGTTTGAACTACTCTTGAATCAATGGTTTAATCTTGTTACACAGGGATAGACGGTGATTCACTTCAGCTGATTTTGTGGCATGTCGAGATCCTTAACACCTTGGCTCAGTTGACGGTGTTCTGCGAGGAAAATATATGGTGAGAGTGAATGAAATCAATGCTCTTATCGACTAAGGACTCGCAGTCTAAGGCCAAGTTCCTGAGTGCTGTATCTTCAGGTGGTTTTGGATTTTGCAGTGTCATCTTGTCAGTCAAGTGTTTCCCTCTTCATTAGCTATTTTTGACACGCGTGTTTAACTCAGCGGTTGGGACATTCATGATGCGGTTTACACACGTGAACTCGCAATCTCCAACCGAGAAAATGGCTACCGGGATATTCTGGCTCAAGTAGACCTCTCAACCTACCGTAGGATTCCATGGGAAGACAACGTGCCTTTTTTTCTCGTCTCCTTTTTGGACCCAGTCTCGTTAAAGCCCTTATCCGTTGACCCGCGTGGTGTCCTCCATTTAACATGTGAGCGCGCCGTGGAAATGGGTCTAAAGTGTGTCGCGGGTGTCGAGTACGAGGTGAGCTTTCCCATAAACTCATGCATGCTGTACTCATGCAGGCTAGTATTTCAACTTCAAAGGTAAACATCATGAGAAAAGCGCACCTCATGTTAACATGTAATCATAGAGACGGCCGAGTCTGTTGCTCAGAAGAAGTTCTCCGGACTTCAGCCACTCACTCCCGGAAGTTAGTTGGTTCCATTCAGTCCTAACTTCGAATAGTAGTCTAAAGGAGTAACGATCAAAAGTGCATGGATACTCCCTTCTCCGCACCCAGCTGAATCAGGTGTTCTTCAACGAATTGTTTGACGAAAGCATCAAGTTCCAGATCGACGTAGAGGGACATCGTACGTAGTGGTGCAGCTTTCAACAGCTATGTTAAGTGCTCACAAATCACAGACACGGAAACTGGCCCGGGAGTGCTAGAGACTGCATTAGCCTACACTTCAGCTTTACGAATGGCTGACAATGCTATACTGTTCAAGTTCTTGGCGAAGAGCATCGGGATGAAGCATGGGGTTATTCCGAGTTTTATGGCGAAGCCTTGGGGAAATGTAAGTGGCTTGTCACTAATTTCACAAGATCTCAGTCATGACATGTAGTCAGTTGCCTGGATGTAGCGGGTGAGCCATCAACCAGGATGCATACCACAGACAGACGAGCTCATCACCTCGAAGTCATACTCATGTTTCACTCCAAGACCTATCTGGGTTAAATATCTTTGCGTATTCGGATCCTCAACATCCCAACGGGCGCCCAGATGCTGCCTTTGATGATACTAAATTCGTCTCGCTGCTTGGAGAGCAATTCCTGGCAGGATTACTAGATGGACTGCCAGATGGTAAGTTTGGGTTTTGTTATTGGGGCTGGCAAAGATGGCTGATATTTCGTTCTCAGTGATGCCAATGGTAAGCTGGTTTACTGTTGTTAATCGGGGCAATGTCTCACAACCCGTATAGCTTGTCCCTACCATTAATGGGTACAAGCGCCTGGTTGGGGGAGAGGCGTTCTGGGCCCCCAACGCCGCAACATATGGTTATGATTCCCGAGGGTGTTCAGTCCGTATCATATCACCCCCTTCAGTCCCACCAGCAGCAACGAGATTCGAAGTCCGGGTACCAGGAGCAGACATGAACCCATACTTCACCCTCAGCGCTATCCTTAAGTTGGGCTTGAGAGGTATTGAAAGACAAATGAAACTGACAACGCCACCAGTGAGCGCATTCCTGGACGAATCCTCTCGGAAAGGGGCAAGTACTCGATGGTTATTGATTTGATGACTCACCAATCTCTGGCATGACCCGAGTAGGTTGTCATGCTGCCACGTTCGCTGGAAGCAGCGACTGCAAGGATGATGAAACCGGACAGTATTGCTCGCAAAGTTTTCGGCGACTCGTTCGTCGAACACTATGGTGGAACGAGAGAACATGAGGTACATCTGTGGAACCAAGCGGTGACCAACTGGGAAAGTAAGGGTAATGCATCGCATAATACGTATTTCTCTGACTGTCCTCTAGTGGAGAGATATCTCGAGCTCGCGTAAGAGGTCCACAGAGCATACGACGGGTTAATGATGAAGCTGGTGTATATTTAGTTGAACAAAGTTATGCGACATGGTTAGTGTGTGTACTATCACCTCCTTTCCCGCGCACGGTGTGGAACCACTTGAGAAAATGTGGGACATCCTGTAGTCAAAGTGAATCGTGTGGCAGTGGTTATGAAGAGACACACGTACTGCTGCTATCTGGCCAGGCATGCTACTCTCGGAGACAAAGGAGGGGATGCTGCCACCTGGGGTGCTGGAAGTGGCCATTCGCCACTCCACTCTTCCATCTTCTAGTTCAAGGAGGCGCTCTACGGAGACATATCTCCCTTTCGTGCCCTTCTCTTCTATCTTCGCAAGCTCCTCGTCCGTAGACAAGTCGACGGGGATGGAAACAATTATTCTGTGTCCGTATCGTTGGAAGGGATCGGAAGGGTCCGATGGAAAGATGACTTACCCTGACTTTGGAGAAGACTCGACCAAGTGAACGGTCTGGAGCACGGTAAAGACACGCGGGGAGATGGGGGGTGGAAATGTGTAGTAGAGAGTCCAGATGGACTGTGTTTCAGAAATGCGTTTCACTTGAGTAACTTTCTTGATGGGCCCAATGAACCTGGTAGCATCGTGAGCCACACAGATAAAGGCAAACGATATGAAGGAATATCCCACTCTTTCTCATTCTCTGCTTTGTTCACCCCAAGTTTGCTCCAGAATTCGTCGAAGGTAGCATCCTCCTTTGTGTGTTCACTGACCCGACAGTGCCAAGGAGCCCCGTCGGCAGGTCCCTTTTGGCGGGATAAAGTGAGGACTTTGCCTTTTGCAAGGGTTTTCCCTTTCTTCCATGTCACTGTGGAATCAAGAAGCTCTTTTCCGAGGGCAATGATCGTGTCTTCCGAAGGAATCTCTGATGCGTTGAGCCGTTCCTCACTAATCAAACGTATTTAGCAAGGCTGCTACGTACCTTGGGGCCTCAGAGCCGTGATACTAAGCTGGTAAGACATGATAGTCGACAAAGGGGAAAAAACCAAGAGCGACGTTCGCAAATATCGAGAGAAGCGACGGTAATTATAGCGTGTATTCGTTACTACAACAATGATATCCGACGGCGACAGCTGTCCAAGCGGACACCTCCAGCGGACAACAAACGCAGCACTAGTCAAATATCACGAAGTCAAGGGTGAGGATGGCGTGGTCTTGAGTGCTGTCAGATTCACGAGCCCACAGTACCGGCTACGCCCGAGAGCCGCCTCGTCTCTTGGAAGCTTTTCTCCGCGGTTGAGGACGACGCCGACAAATTTACGTTCGGTTCGCATCCACTTTTCCTTGTAAAATCGAACATAGCCCGGGACAGTGGCGTATATAGTGTGGTCACGACCCATTGCGACCTGCGGCGAGTGAGTATGTCGTGCATCGAAGCGGAGAACGGATGGCATACGTGTTGTCCGGGGTGGAATTGTGTCCCTCGTTGGCGGACAATTATGTTGCCAGGGACGACATATTGATCTGTGGCGGTCAGCATGAAAGACACCTACTTGAGGGACTGCGCTACCTGAGAATTTCTTCAAACCAAGACGTTTTCCGGGAGAGCCACCGTGATTGCGCACGGTACCTCCGGCACGTTTTGTTGCGGTGCGGACGGATCCTGGACAGAGGCTAAGGAACAGTGGCGTTGGTGGAACAGAAAAAACCGACCTAGAAGAGAGAACGGACTAGTGGCGACCTGGGAGCAGCGGGAAATGAGAGCAAAGGGAAACATGATTTTGTTGTATTCAGCCACGTGCACAGCGTGACTATAAACGAGGCGTGCTGAGTAGCGTTTGGATCCCTGCCACTCACCACCTTTCACGCAGCCCCTCATCACAAGATGGTCCTCCTCGTCACCTCCGACAACGAACAGTTCCATGCCGACAAGGAAGTTGTCGAGCGCAGCGTCCTCATCAAAAACATGCTCGAAGGTAACGCCCCCCTTATTCCCTGCAAATCACACATCTTTTCAACCACTCCCTATGGTGATAGACGTCGGCGAGAGCGATCAACCCATCCCGTTGCCCAACGTATCCTCCAGTGTGCTCAAGAAGGTGAATATTGTGATCCATTGTGCGTACCCCAGTTGGCTTCGACTGATCATCAACATGGTTAGGTCCTGGAGTACTGTGAACACCATCGCGGAGAGCCTCTTCCCAGCGCAGACTCTGACCAGACCCAGGATGAGACACGCAAGCGCACGACCGACATCAGCGAATGGGACCAGAAGTTTATCACCGTCGATCAGGAAATGCTTTTCGAGATCATTCTCGCTGCAAACTACCTCGACATCAAGTCCCTCCTGTGAGTGTCTCGTCGATCTGTTTTTATTGCGATGCACTGAACCACTCCGAGGGATGTCGGGTGCAAAACCGTTGCGAACATGATCAAGGGCAAGACTCCGGAGGAAATCCGAAAGCTCTTCAACATTGTAAACGACTTCACCCCTGAAGAAGAGGTACATTCTTCGCTAATGATGGTTGAAAGCCCCATACTGAATCACCTTTCCCTGTCTTTTAATAGGCGCAAATCAAGAAGGAAAACGTGAGTTGCGACCTTTATCGACCAATGCATTGTTGTTGACAACCTGTTCAAGGAATGGGCTGAGGACCGATGAGCAGCATGAACAGTTGTAGAACTAACGTATTTCAATTCACTTTAGTCTTTCCTCTCATTTGGCATGTTTTCAAGTTAATCGCTATGTTGTGTTCACTAGCTTGAGTAACGGAGAGCGATTTCATTATTTAAATGACCCATTTACATAAGCAATGGTGAATGAGCCTCAGCCGAGACCAACTTAAAGTTGGATGTCGCGCGCTGTTCAGTTCTTGTATGTCTAACTTTCAAGTTGTTGTTCCCCCCCAAGTGGCGCGTCGTTCTTGAAAGTCTATACACCTCATAAGCTCGAATGTCTCGGGTTCCGGACATCCCTGGTTTTCGCGTCCCACGCGGTTCAGACCAAGAGTCATGGCTTAAAAGTCATGTGGCAAGGCTTTGCCAGCTTAATGACAATCGGTGCGTTCCCGAGTTTTTGTACCAGCTTTGCGGGTCCTCCAGCCAGCTTAATCCCTGCAGATTCCCAGGAAGTCAGCCTGTCAGCTTTTCGCTGAACCACCTGGCGGAGCTCGAACGTAGAGAGTGCTTCAAATATTCACCCTTTCACGTATCTCAAAGCTTATTCATTCATACAGCTACTGGGTGTGCGAGAAGTCGGACGGGGTTCGTGTCCTATTATTTCTGCAAACTGACCCAAACGGTGGAAGTCAAGTCGTATATCTGGTGGGTCTTTCTACCGCGTTCTACCCTAACTTGGCCACCAACGCCACGCAGATTGACCGACACAACACGTACTACGAAGTTTCCGGATTCTGGTTTCCTCACCCGGACAGACCCAGAGATTCGCTCATGGACACTATATTGGATGGTGAGCTCGTAGTGGATGTGGAGCCTACGAGCAGGAAAGTATGTACTAAATTTGTCGACGTACAGCCCGAACTCACGTTGTGGTTGTCTCCTGCAGGAAACGCTTCGCTATCTAGCATTCGATTGTCTTGTATTCGACAACGAAAATGTCATGTCGCGGTCACTTGACAAACGATACTGGGTAGGTTGGTGTTGTATGTCCGAGTATTCTCGCTGATTGTCTGGGCAGCGCTTGAAAGAGCGTTTCTATAAACCATGGTACAAAGTCAAGGAACAATTTCCTCAGATGGCCGAGAACATACCATTCGAGTAAGTGACCATGGCATGGCGTTACCCCAGTCAGTTCACGTGTGTTCAGTATTCGGGTCAAGGATACAAGCTTTTCCTATGGTATCGAAGACGTATTCCGGCTGGTAATACCTAAATTGCAACACGGCAATGATGGCCTCATATATACCTGTCGGGAGACCCCGTACATTGCAGGTACAGACCAGAACATGTACGTATGCGAGCGAAGCTTTGTTTTACTTTAATTGCCTAAAGCATCCCTGATGCAGATTGAAGTGGAAACCTCCCTCGGAGAACTCAATAGACTTCAAGCTCGTTCTACGTTTCCCGCCTTCAAAGTCTAATCCATCCCAACCCGAGTTTCATGCAAAACCTTTCTTTAGCCTCCATGTGTATTATGGGGACGACAGAGGACAGCCAAAATACGAGTCTTATGATAAGTTGTTTGTGGAGGACGATGAATGGGAAAAGTGTGTTTCCACCTTGTTCGCTGTCGACCCTTGTGCCTGATCGTATCGCAGAATGAAACTTTCTGGAGAACAAATTGACGATCGGATCGTCGAAGTACATTGGGACCCTGAACATAATCGGTGGCGGATGATGCGATTCAGAGACGATAAGCCTCATGGAAATTTCCATACCGTCGTGGAAAATATCATCCAAAGTATTGCTGACGGCGTAGAGAAACCAACGGTTGGCCGCCTTCTTGTTTACCTGCCCCTTCTAACTGTTCGCTGTCAGTTGCTCGCTCGTAGCCCAGTCATTCGAGGCGCGTGGAAAGCGCGTCTTGGTCAGTCGCAGCAGAGCACGACGGGTCAGCCGCCAGGTCAATCGGCGCCTAATGGCCGCGTCGCGCAACAGCCGCCGCCAACTGTTCAACTTCGATATGGACCCATCGCAGTCTCACGGTGGAGCAAAGTGTCTGGCCCTGCGGTTTTTGCAGGGATGAAGAGATAGGCATGCCACTTCCGTGGCTTCGTTAAAATGCGTGCCAGGAGTTGCAGTGTTCAAGTGTACCAACTACTCGGCCACCGCCGGCAATCCCGCCTGGGTTAAATCTCTGGTGCATACCCATATTCGATGTTGTTCTTTGGGCCACCGCCTTGACGATATTACACCATGGGCTCGAGCACTTCGCTGCAGAGATGGCCAGTCACGAAAAAACTAGTGTGTCACATTCAGCAGTATCATCAGCACAGCACTACTACATAGCGCTTACTGTATGTGGTTTTTGGGGAGCGGGACCTTGGCAAATTTGTACCCAGCTAAGAATGAAACAGATTCGAGAGCAAGAAAACGGGAAACGTGCGCATGTTCTAGTCGTTACAGTACTGATAGGTAGGAGCATGAGAGACAGCCGACTTTGCGGCTTCAACAACAGGGGGCAAAGACACGGTATGTAAGAGACAAACGTATATGCAGGGCATCAGAGGCATCGCTCGAGCGTGAATCGTCAAGGTAAACACAACAGAGAAGCAAAAGTGGCTTCCCCAAGGCCGCCCATCTCCGCGCCAGATCCATGGGGAATCTTCACGTAGGGATGAAGGAGTAACGTGAGAATGCTAGGATGAATGATATGCAAGAGATGGGTTAAAAATGCATTAAAGATGAAGAAGTGGATATGAAGAAGAGATGGGGTCGCAAGAGAACGACGTCTGAGATTAAGAATCGTGAAAGGACATGGGGGACATCGCGATGGAAAGCCGGTTGGAGTCGAGACAGCTATTGAAAGAGGTTTTGATCGAGGGAGAAGGAGTCACCACCCATATCCGCAAAATCGGGCCCAAGGGACGCTTGGTGAGACAGGCCAGGCGCTGAGACTGAGCGTAAACCAAACAAGGGATGGACCTGCCGACCTCCCATTCGCGCCAGTGAAGGCGAGGATAAGAGATAGTCGTCAAAAGGACAGGACGCCGGACTTGCTAGACCAAGCTGGACGGTCTCGAGTGGTGCAGTGGGCAGCTCTGGTGTAGACTCTACTGACGAGACTCGACCATGGCGGCTGCCGGAGTAGGGTGCGATGGATAGGGCGGCAAGTGGGTTGGGGGAGACAGACTGTGGAATGGCGGTTAGCATGTGACCGCGGACTCGAGTCAGAAGCATGTACCTGCATCGAATCCAACGCGAAGCTGTGCAAGGAAAGAGGCGTCTGGGGTAGCTCGAGGGAGCCTCCGTCGGCAGAGAGCGTCACCGTGCCACCCGGGGAGACGTCTCTGTCCAATGCCTGGGCATCCTCATGAGCTTGGTCTTGTAGGTCGAGGTCGCATTGGCCGTCATACACTCGCCACCACTCGATGTCCGCAAGGACCCGACGCTCGGCTGTGGCGGAGCCGGAGGAACGGCGGGGATGGATGGGGGTTGCGCGGGGGCGAACACTGGCGGCGGAGAGGGAGGATGGATAGGGCGAGGAGCGGACGGAGGGGGAGGAGAAGGAGCGGCGGAGGGAGGGCATGAGAGACGATGAGACCTGACAGACGAGGAAGACGAGAGGATGGGTGGGAAACGGGACAAGAGGGTTTTATAATTTCTAGGGTGGCAGGGAGACGATGTGAAACCGAGAGTACAATGACCACCATCATCTACCATGGCCCCGTTATCAACCCGCTCTCTCTAACTGCCTATAACGCACTCCCGAGGTGCTTGATCGCCGTCGCTCATGACGGCAATATTCTCTGGATCGACAACGACGTCGACCCAGCCAATCTCTCCGATACCATCGCTTATCGTGGCTTACAGAACTACACCCTCGTAGACTTGAAACAAGGCGAATTCATCATGCCTGGCCTCATCGATACCCACATCGTACGCACCCCGCTTCCTTCTCCCACCCCTACTCATCCATCTGCCAGCATGCCTGCCAGTTTCCAAACCTCGGCGTGTGCGCGTCCCCCGCCCGCGTCCCCGTTTCGAGACAGCTCATTTTTGCTTATCAGTGGTGGTGACCTCGAGCTCCTCGATTGGCTCACCACATACACCTATCCCGCCGAATCTAAATTCAAAGACGTGAACTATGCCGAGCGCATATATACCGACGTCGTCCAGCGCGTCATCGCGTCCGGCGTAAGCAATCCAGTGATCGCTACATCCATGTGCTCTAATCGCTCTTAGACGACGACGTGTTGCTACTATGGTAGCTTGCACCGCGACGCAACCATACGTCTGGCGGATATTGTCCGCAAGAAAGGTCATCCCAACCCTCCTTCCCTCTTACTGTCCTGACAGCACATCTTTAGGCCAACGGGCTTTCGTTGGTGTAGGTTTACTGCCTTCGGATTGCTGTCCCGTCTTCTGACCCATTTTACAGAAATGCTGCATGAACTGGCACTCTCCAGATCACTACATCGAGACATCTGTCCAAGAGTCCGTAACTGCGACCGCTGACCTCATTCGGTACATACAGGCACTTCCGCTCTCGCCAGCACAAGAACCGCTAGTTCATCCTGTCATCACCCCTCGCTTTGCGATCACTTGCACACCAGAGCTGCTCGCCGAACTTGGCGAGCTTGCTGAGGCGATGCCTGGTGTCGCCATTCAAACCCATATCTCTGAAAACCAGAAGGAGGTCGAGGACACATTAGAGTACTTCAAGGCTGACTCTTACGCCGGCATATACGACAAGTTCAAACTTCTTCGACACAACACCATTCTCGCACATGGCGTCTGGCTTACAGAGAAAGAGATGGATCTCATCGCCGAGAAAGGCGCCGGTCTCTCCCACTGTCCAACAAGTAACTTTTACCTGAGTAGTGGGATGGCGAGAGTGGGTATGCTCTTGGATCACGGTGTCAAGGTTCGGCGTGTTCGTCATTCACCTTTGAGTCGCTCATCGCTTCGGACATTAGGTCGGCCTTGGTTCTGATGTCAGCGGTGGCTACAGTCCATCGATCTTGCATGCCATCCAGATGGCCAGCATTGCTTCAAATATGCTCGCCATCCAAGCTGAGTCGAACAAGTGCAGTCACGACCGCGAACATGGACATGACCACCACAAACTTATTCACGGGCATTCTTCGGATTCGACGGAGGAGGCAGAGCAGCACCCTCAGCATCACGATCACTGCGATCGCTCACACAAAGAGAGGAAATTCACTAACAAAAAACTTGGTGTTGCTACCCTCCTCTATCTCGCGACCAAAGGAGGGGCGGAGGTCTGTTGTCTCCAAGATCGTATCGGGTCGTTCGAGCCAGGGAAGGCGTTTGACGCCTTACTTGTAAGCGTTCGGACCGAACCAGGCAACCCTGCCGTGTGGAGTTACGATCTTGAACAAGATCCCAGCCCCGAATCGGACCTGAAGCGGTGGTTGGAGCGATTCCTGTTTTGCGGGGACAGCCGGAACATCAAGAAGGTGATTGTTCAAGGCACAGTCATTGGCGGCCAGGAACATCAAGCATGAGTGATTGACGTTCCATGTACATGGTATACAATGAATATATATTAGGGAAGCGAACATCGCACTACTACGACCGTAGAATGGAGTCAGCTTCCTCCACCAGGTTTGGTGAAACCGTCAACCTGTGCGATAGGCAAAATACAGGAGACGCCGAGAAGTGGTTGCATTTATGTCTTGTGCTTGAAATGTCCAAACTCCCATTTGAAACAGTCCTACGAACATCGCCCTCAGCTTACATATGACAGGTTGAATGGGGTGCCTACGACGCAGTCAAGCTCTTCGCGAGGTGTGGGGACCTCACGCAGTCCTCCGTCCTGTCCGTCCGGCCAGGGACCTTCAAGATCCAGCACATTCAAAACCAACTCTTTAATGGGGTGTTTTCGCACATCAGCTTGCCATCCGAGTCTCATCACGGTATCATACACGATCGTTTGGCCGAGATGGCACCGCGTCTCGAGCGCATAGCCCGCCTGAGCGCATAGCGAAGTAATACCCGTACAGGCACCTTGAGGTATGGGATCCGCATTATGGTATACGTGCGTGATGGGTACATGTGGCAAGCCCACTCCGAGCAGAGAAGGGGGCAACGGGAGGTGGAGTCTGTGTGCTGCCATCTGTTCACCGGGTGCTTGGAACGCAACCGCAGGCAGCCCGAACGTGGAACCCAGGAGGGATGCAAGGCTCCCTCCGAGGCTGTGCCCCACCAACCAGATGTCAGCGTGCGGAAAGAGAAATCGCAAGTCGTTGACAAGTCGCTGGACTCCAGACGTTCAAAGGCATGTCCTGAAAAAATGGCTCGACGGAACTTACAACACCGGTGGAGTAAAATAGGCTGTCTTTGATGAGTGCAGCAGAGAGACATGGGTCATCGCACTGTCTACGGAGACCAGACCAGTCATAGCAGTCGCATACTGTCGAAAAGACCCAGGAGAAATCGACACGGGCGCAACAGCAGGAAAACAGTAAATTGTCATTGAGTTTATCCTTTTTGGACGTGGGACCCTGTAGTGTTGTGCCCTTTATCGACAAGACGACGGTAGAGTTGTCTCGGGAGCGGAATACGAAGCCGCGAAACCCGTCCTCGTCATTGTCCCAGCCGAAGGGAAAGCTCTACGGACAACTCAGACGGGGGTACGGTCGTGCATCCGGGACAACTTACAGCGTTGATGTTCCATGCAGGATCTAGTTCGTACCAGTTGTCTTTGCGGGGAACCTGGTAAGCATTGGCAGCCATCCGTGCGAGCTGTGTGAGCGTATGCCTGTCTGTGACATCGGGTCCAAGGACCTGCGTTTCAATCCACTCCACTGGCTCACTCTGGGCTTGGTGGATGGACCTCCAGCGAGCATGTTCGAGTGCCTCGTAGGAGCTTGGTCTGTAAACAGTCGTCGGGACTGCTTTGAGTGACAGTGTCGGGTGGAAATGTTGCGGGAACGAGTAGTCGGAGAAGCGGGGCGTTTGGTCCGTGTCTTGCGATCCTGCAGCAAACTGGTGAGAGAGATCGAACTGCAAGAGTCTTGGAAAGGCGGTGAATTCGGGCGGAAATGGGGTCGGAGACTGTTGTACCGTGCTAACGATAGGGAGGACGGAGAGCAAGGCCAACGCCCGGATGTGCATACCTCTGTCGCTGAGTCCAGCTTGAGAGTCAAGGCCGACATGTTCCCAATAATCTATCAATGGAATCTGAATTCACACAAAGTTGGACCGGAAGGATCTGGCTCTAGATATATATATAGGAAATACAATATCTATATCTTATATGGGTGTACACGGTGAGCGGGATTTCATCTTGCTGAGTGGGCGTGATTTGAGGCGATCCACTCGCGGATGAAGGTACTGCTCATCTTTGTCTGCTTCAGGATCTCGGCATCTTCGTGATCGAGTTTCGAGGAGTCTGATGAGATGACGTCTATGATGAACGTTTGCAAGGTGGGCAGGCCCTTGCGAGCACGCTCCTTGTCGACTGGAGGATGAAGGATGAGGGGTGGTGATAGAGGGAATACGAGAGAGAGACGTACTTGCAGTTGCCCCAGAGAGGGTTTCCTTGCTGACGACCAGGGCTTGGACATCGGGGTCGGAACCAGTCGGGCCATATACGTCATGGAGGTCGACAAGCTCGTACTCGAGATCGGGACGAAAGAGCATGAGGAAGGATCTTGTCTTGTCTACTCTAGTATGGAGTGGTTCGAGAAGATGTGGGTTCGATTTCTTCTTGAGAAGCGCGTCGACTGGAGAGGGTTGAGCACGAGAAGAGGGGGGAAGGGGGCGGGGTACCTGTTATACCGACGATGACTTTGCGACTTGCGATCCACGCGGCCATGCTGAGGAGGATCTTGTGACCGGCATGGAGATGGTCAAAGGTACCGCCTAGGGCGACGACGGGATAACAGGAAGAGAGAGAAGAAGGGCGGACTTGTGCAATCGTGGGCGAATGGATTGGGCGGGGATGGGAGGGGAGGAAGGTGTGAGGGACGGAAGAGAGCGAGTCGGGGAGGGAGATGTCTAGGAGGGAGGGCAGGAGTGGGTGAGGCGGGTGGAGCGGGGGAGAAGACGCACTGTCATTTACACGGAAGCAGACGTCGATGGCAGGGGGGAGGGCGTCGGGGGGCAGGACGCTGTTGAGGAGGACGGAGACGTCGAGGAGGAGGTTGTCCTGCTGGTGGGCGGCTTTGGAGGCCTGGACGTAGACGTGGGCGAGGAGGGTCTGCACCTGGACCCAGGACTCGGTGCGGGACGTGGGGGCTGTCGGGGCAAAGGCGTCGGAAAGGAGGACGATGATGAGCACGTCTGACATGGCTCTGGCTGCGGCGGCGATGGCGGGGTCGAGATGGTGCGGGGTGTCGAGGGCGTCGAGGGCGGCGACGAGGAGGGCACGCCTGATCATCGTCATAGTGTGGGACCCCGTGGGAATATG
>JBBPQN010000420.1:0-16328 GCA_038092575.1 Boletus subluridellus
TTTATCTATCCATATCCAGTAGTCTTTCCCATGGACCCTATGGTCCATGCGCCAACCTGTAACATATATAAAGTAGCTGTACTCGACTGGACTCCCCAGTCTAATCCATTTGTCACTTGTGGCCTACATCCCTGCGAGTTGATTAAGGAAGACATTGCCCCTCATCTCTTATCCTCTGCTTTCTCTTTTATCGTTTGGTTTGGTGTAGCCCCAGTAGAGTCTTGCCAGTGTTCACTCAAGTCATCTCGCAACAGGTACAGAGAGGTAGTCGAGGGCCATACAATGCAAGTGGGGGTAGATGGCATGGCGCTCGAACCACCACATCTGAGGGTTAGTGACATGTTCGACATCTGTAGAGAGATAGCGATCAAGCTCTGAACGTAAATCAGTGGACTTGGGAGGCACCAGTGCCAGTAAAGCATCAAAGATATTGTCAAGCTTCTGGAACCTGCAATCAGTATATTCAACATACATTGTATACCCGACATGCACCTTTGTCTTCACTTGAGATGCTGCAACCTCCCCTACGTCCTTGTCCTTGTGCAACGCATCGTTGACATCTCCAGCGTACGACTGTTCAAATTCTTCATGCACCAGTTTCTCGGCAGTATTGATCCATTCATCTTCCCAGTGGGCGTTCCTAAAATAAGACAGCTTATGATGAGGGTGAAGGACTGATTGTGTTAGTTTTTCACCTGGAAATATATGTGCTACCTACCCATCGCAATGCGGTAAACTGTGGAACCGTCTGTAAGTGTGTAGTAGCGGTTGAGTGTTCATTTTGCAGTCTCGAGTGCGGCGCGGATGGCAGGTGTGTTATTCTTGTCGAGAGAAGAGGTGGTGAGGACCTCATCTATACGGTCCATAGCGGGAATGACCATGGCAAGGTTTGGAGCATCCCGGGAGAAAAAGAGCATAGCGTGCTTGAGGATCTGGCATGGTAGAAGCGTAGTTTGTTCGTGTTTGATCAACATGTAGCCTCAAGGTAAACTCATGGCGGCCTACCTCAAGGACGTCGTGAAGCTGCTGAACCAGCTCCCACTCATCCTTGTCCAACTTGAATTTCCTCAGGCCAAGGTCCTTGCACTGAGTGATTTTATTGATTGCCTCTCAATGCTTCAGCGTGTACTCCAACAGGTCAAAGGTCGAATTCCATCGGATGGCAACATCTCGCGGCATGAGGGTGACGGTCTCATTCAGTTCATGCAAGGTTGCCTTCCAGGTTGGGAGGACACTGGTGGTCGAGTGAATGACTTTGTAGGCGAGTTTGTGAAGCTTGCAGTATTCAGCAAGGTAATAAGTCATCCACACATAACGCTTACCTTCACTAACGCTAATTTTACTGGTAGAATGGTGGCCGTCAACTCATCATGTTCATCCTCAGTCAGCCTCTCCACCTTGTCAATCCACCCTTCGTCGTTCTCAACCTCCACTCCATCAACTGTTTCATTTTCCCTCGTGTCCAATCCCTTGGTATCGCTCAGTTCCTCAAGTTCTCCCCCATCTTCGTACAGCGCTCTGAGTTCTTCAGCATCATTAAGTGCTACATCTGCATCCTTCTTGCTCATGTCAAATTGGTGTATCAGGGATTTTGCGATCAAGTTCACAACGTGCAGAAAGCATCGCGTGTGGGCTGCCTCCCCACCAAACGCGGTGACCCTCTGCTCGAGCTCGTCGATCATGGAATCATTGTTCAAGGCATTGTCACAGGTAACGCTCAAGATCTATACACGTCAGAATGCGGTAAGTTCGTGTAGCACAATAATCATACCTTGTCACTTATACCGAAATCTTCTAGGACCTTTACAAACATCTTTGCCAGCTCCTTTCCTGTATGCGACTTTTTTGCATGCATCAGATCACTTCTTTATATGCATGTAAGTCATTCACCTTTGCGACTTCAACAATGTCTAACGGGAATGACAATCGTTCCCCATTGTGTTCTAGGTGCACCGCGATTGCTACGAATGCCCGATGGTTCGGTGACGTCCAGCCATCAGTCGTAAAGCTCAATTTCCCCTCGTATTCCTGGTAATTAATTAATTTAATTTTAACATTTAAAAAATTCTGTGCGCTCACCCTTAACATCTTAGCAATCCATTGTCATGTGTGAACAAAAACCTCCTTGACATCCCAAGAAACAGTTTGTGGAGAAGGTATGTAGTATTCTGGGCGCCCAGTCTTCATCAACGACTGAAACGTGCGGTCCTTGACAATCTGGAATGGTTGCAGGCTTTCGGATACGCATTTCACTATCTCTGCCCTTGAACACTCATCAGTCATTGCCATCAGAAGCAGCCTCGAGAACTCACCTCGTTTCAGTGCGCGGGTGCTGCCTGTGACTGTAGCTAACCTTCCCCTTCCCATTTTGCTCGAACACACCAACAATCGACCCATTCCGCTGGAAATTTTTGACTATTTTGGTGCAGACCTCTTTCGCATCCTTGGCCTTATCAGCGGCCTGAAGTACTTCAACCCCCCAGCAGGTTTTAACATGCTTGCGCATGTTACTAGTCAACTGTGCATCCTTTGTGTCCATATACCTCCAAATCTTAACCTTGCACCCACATTTGCTGCATGCAAATTGATGAACATGATGCCCGTCGAGGACGAGGACAGTAGGCTTGGGTTCAAAGAATGCATATACAGGTGATGTCCACTCCTTTTGTAGGTGCACTGTCACACTAACATTCAATATTATTTATTCTCGATTGAACTAGATACAAACCAAGTTCATCCTCTGCCGTTTCGACTGGAGGGGTCAGTACCTCCTCAATGTCCGAGGAGCAACTCTGCACATTGTCACTGGTATCGGTTAGAGTGTCGGTGCTGTCCGCTCCAGGTTCAATTGGACTCTTTTTCTTCCATGTGGGGGGGTTCGGGGCTGGATGGCCTCTCTCCTTAGCGGACTTTCCATCTGGCTGGGATACCTTTGCCTTCTTGGCCGTACCGGTAGCAGCACTCAGGCTATCAGTCTCACATGGTCTCTTTTTGTTGGCCATTGCCCGTTCCTCCACTGTTGCCCTGGCCTTTTCGGTTGGTTTGGTGACTCTCTTCAATACCGCTGGGGGATTTTCTATGGGCATTGTAAAGTGTGGGAGGATGGTAGATATGTAACGAAAATTTTCTGCTATTGCACAGTGTATACATCTTTGTTTGGACAGGTACAAAGTATAAAACATAGCTTCATTGTTTCAAGTGTATGACGCTGACTTCCGAGCCATGGGTATTGCAGACCCGTGCCACGGGTACAGGTTTTACCATGGATCAAACCAACCAGACTCGTACCTGCACCCGCAACATACCCGTACACGTGACCCGTGCAGGTAACCCCAACCCGTGGTATTGCCTAATGGACGGAGTATACATGCCTACACGAAAGCCATTAGGTGCTAGTAAAAGGAATGAAGTAGTAATAAAGGAACCCACCAAAAGGTTGGAAACGGGTGCATGATGACGAGCGCAAGACAAGCAACAGCAATGAGAGCCTAAGGACACCACGATGAGAGGTGACAATGACAAAAAAAGTTTACCAACCAAGCAGAGACAGGTCAGCCAATGAAGAGACTCATCAAAAGAGAAGATAGACGACAGAAAGAGGAACCGCAACAGTGAGCGACCATGGTGAAGTAAAAGAGCTGAAGAACAAAAATTAGTGATGACAATGAAGCCGATTGATAAGGAAAAAGACACTCACCCACAACATCGAGAGACCCCACCCACACTGGACAATGCCCCATTAGGGATGTGTACAACACGAGCCCCAACTACCTACATCCAGGACGTGGACATGAGGGATGAGATGAAGGGAGAAGTAAAGAAGGAAAAGGATGGAAACAAAAGAAATAACAAATTCGGGACAAGTCCGAAATTTGAAGTCCGACCGCTTAGTAATGAAAAGCCACAGGAACATCCTAAAATAACATTTGCTGCATGGAGCTTTCCCTCCAAATGAACTCACGTGATGTGCTCAGTAAATTACTAAGCACCCAAATTAGTCTAACCACCGGAGAAATACTAGGAACATCATGGGAATTAAGCAACGCATTAGCCGAGCAAATCTGCGTCAAAAATGTGACATCAGCTAATGCCGAATCACATCATATTGTGTCCCCAAATCACGGCACACTACTATGAGTAACAGTATGAATAGACAAATTTACCTACAATGCAGTAGTAGATTCTGGAAGTGAAGTGAACCTAATAAGACGAGATGTATGGGAAAAGGACTTGAAAGTACCAATGGGCATAGGGGCTACTATGTCATTACATGATGCAAACAGCGGAACGAGCACCCTTAAGGGACTAATACCTGATTTGGAACTCAAACTTGGGGGACTAATAACAACTAGTAACTACTGGGTAACTACTACATGTCCACTAGATATTCTACTAGGAAGACCCTGGCAACAACAAAATTTAGTCTCAATCGATGAACGAATTGATGGGACTTACCTATGGTTCAACAAAGTGAACGGAAACTGCATACTAGAGATGTTAGTAATGCCAAATGCAGGTGACAGCAGAGATATGCACCCGATTGGAAGTTTAGCCAAAAGAAGAAGCAGAAATGAGTCACAAGCAATGTACCTGGGAATGAGTATGAAACTGATGCCACAATTACCAAAAATGGAATGTGACTCAGTGACAGGTGTCAATGCCACCAAAAAGGCTGATAATGCCGTTGTATTTAAGTGAGATGGACTTGAGACAAAGGAAGTTGGGGACACTATGACTGAACCTAACACTACTGTACCAAAATGCTATTTTCAGGTATTCCAGCCTGAACCAAACCTAATGGACTACGGGAAACCCCCGCCCCATCTCGACAATTCCTGGTTAGGACTAATCACTTCATGTGTACATGGAGCAATCAGCAACCACTTACCCGAAGAAGCCATCCTCAACTCCACCCAATTCACAACCTTGCTGCACAGAGTCCAAAATGTAACCACTGATTACAAGATCACCTATGTTATCAATACCAATCTACCCGAGCTTGGGGCTGGCAAGAGCCAACCAGAGGTAAGCCTCCCCACAGTTTGCTTACCTGACGATGGTCGAAAAATTACATTGCCGGTACCTTATGCTGTATTCCACTGATTTGGCATACCCAGGGATCCCTTCCTCCCCCACTACCAACCTCACCTCAAGTGGTACCACCGCCTCACCAGCACATATTTCTTCCCTCCCCTTGGTGCCCGCTTTATTCATGGCAGGTACAACCTACCCAACTTGAACCTCCTAGTGGAGGTATGTTCACTCCAACAGCAACTCACTTGCCTCAAAGCTGAGGAAGACGTGAGGAAGTACCTAGAGGATGGAGAACACAGTAGGAAAGTCCCCACCATCCCCTCGTACCTCACGTCTATGGCTACCCCTCTCCCTACTCTAGCAGGGAATGCATTTAGCACTTGGCCGCTCAATAAGGGGCCATCCCTTCGAAACCCACCACCATCTCTTGTGAGCTTCCTCTTTGACGAGGACTCGGAAACCCTAGATGGATCAGATGATGAAGATCACATGGATGCCAATGATGAGGCCAGCATAGCGTCCTCAGATGACTCTCAGTACCCTCCGCCTCACACAAATCCAGCCGTCTATGCAACTACCATTGGACGAAGAAACAAGTATAATTTACCCTTCATGCTCAACTTCAATCCTAATGAGATCCACACTCATTCATCTAACCAATTCACTACCATCCCATACTTAGACGGATTCTTTAATGGAGTCGACAAACAAACTCATTGCATACCTCCCATCACCACTGGTTTTATTCCAGCCTTGGAGTACAACCCTGATTACAACCCACCACTGGTTCACAGATCCTTTCTTGCCAACTACCTTGAGCTGGTAAAATTCTACACTACTACTTTATATGCCAATCAAAAGCGTTACCTCAATGACAAATGTAACACTAACGGTAATCACATCGACGCCAAACTACTGACCAAGTATCCTCCCCCCATTTACTTTAATTGTACTGCCACCTATGAACTACACATCTACAGGACAAAGACCAATCAATGGACCCACCTACCAGAGCTTCATGAGCTCAGAAGAGATGCTACCAGCCTCATTCACGCCCTTCACGCCATATTAACCCCCCATCAGAGCGCCGAATGCATGCACCCTGACATCCAGATCTACTTTATCAATGGCGATACATGTGCTACCACATATTTAGACCAGGGAGCGTTCTTCCAACAACATGCCCCTAGCGCAAACCCACTCTTCTCAGTCAAAGAAACCGGTTTCATTAGATCTGCCGTCAGACTACTACATTTCCATGGTGAATGAGAACTCGCCAGAGAAATTGACCTCATCCTACAGCTACCTCTTCCTGACGAAGACCTCGTCACCTCCCTTCTCAGTTGGAATTACTTACACGAACCTCTCATACATACTAACGCTACAGCTGGTACAAGCTCGTCCACGTATCGTATTGCCTGCCATCTCAAAAACAAACAGGATGAATTCTATTACAAGTACAGTGATGCTGACACCGTACCGCCTCCTTACATCCCACACGCTATGACTAACTCCCTTCTTGTTTGAGAGTATCTAACCTTCTTCCCCCCAGTCTATTCATTCTATTTGACATAAAACCAAATTTTTGGAAAAAAAACAAATGCTTCGCACATTACTTCTTTACTTACTTATTTAGTATGACTAACCATTCCAATGTCGGAGCTGTGAAGCTCACAACGGCACATACATGCATCCAATCCCCTTTCCCTTATCATTCCACTCATGTAAACCCTTCTCAACGTGAACCTATCTGGTCATGCCGATATTATGCCTTCCGACTGCATGCCCATAAACAAATGGGCGGAGATTATTTCCTTTCTAAATATATCTATAAAAACTTACCTATGAAATGAAATCAGCGCATGGCAGTGTTGATTGTATGAAACTGTCTACAAAATGTACCCATATGTAAACTAGTGTAGCCCATAATGACAACTACTATTGGGCACACATCTACAGATAAAATGGTATATAAAAGACCAATGAAACAAAGCCTTATATACTACAGGCTACCTATGGCTAACAGATTAGAAACCGAGACAGCTTGAGATACGAGTTCCACTACTGAGAAACTCGCCCCTAATAAAAATTCCCTGACTACTCAAAATGGGAACCAATGACCAAATCAGCTAGATTAAGATGTCACCTGTCAAATAGCCAAGAAGAATAGATCAGCAACTGCTCAAAAAGGTAGGACATGACTCAAAACATGCTTGTACATCAAATTGATTCCGGCCTTGCACCCAAGAAGACTGCGGAACTTAAATACTAATAATACGTAATACAAAAGTACATATATACCAAGCTTGAACCAAGGAAAAACCTTGGGGTGGCTTCTGAGTCCCCCCATCAATTACACCTACAAGCTATGGTATGAAACCAATCCCACTATCTACCGTAACTCATACAACTCCCTTAGAAGTCAAGCTGCTGATCCATAACAGCTTAATCTTCTCACTGGAGTGTAGGAAATTGGTATAACAACCAACATCTCACTTTATGAATAGTCTTGTATGCTCTTGTGATGGGAGTCGTCCCAGAAGTCCATCCCCCTCCCTACTATAGACGCTATGAAAGATATCTCCAGTGTAGATGATCTATCCCTACACATCCACTCATTATCACACTTGACCACCACATTACTATCGGCACTCTAAGAGAACTACCATAGTAAAATTCTTTTCCATTCCCTGCAAAAGTCAGCAGGGAAAGTCTACTGCAATCAACCTTACAACATTGAGTGAAACCTCACTAAACTATGACTCATACACTATTGAGCGCAATCTCATTAAAATATGACTACCTGATTACATATACATTTGAGCGCAATCTCATTAAACTACATGTGTCTTTGAGTGCAACCTCACTAAACTATGACCACTAGCCATTGAGCGGAAACTCACGTAAACTACCATCACTTATTATAGTACCAGGATTATTTTGGCACAAGTGTAACCTTGATAAAACTAAGCCTGAATCCAGTACACTTTGAACCAACAGAAGCAGTACAATTAGCTACGAATAGCCTACTGCAACCTCAGAATACCAAACCTGCCACTGAAGTGCAGCACCTGATTTAGCTGATAGTCTTGGCATTTCCCGTGTGACTATAAGACCATACATAGGCATAGCTACTAACTAACACCTACTATTGATTACAAGACTACTCACTTAAGTAGTAACTGTTGTCAGGACATAAGTATCATGACAACCACGAAATACTATCTGATGCATAGTGAATACAATGACTTACCCAAAGATCTAGACCCACAGACTATAGGGAAACTCACTCAATCTATTGAGCACTCTAGTGTAGATGTACATGGAGTATATAAATGAGTTGACAAGAGGATCAAACCTATCTCAAAGCAAATACCTCAAGAGTTTAAGGTAATCCGTAAAATACCTTATGACCCACTCACCACACTTGTACACCTCGATGTATATTTTCCTGATTCCATACCTACCAAGAAGTTCACTCAGGAACGCATTGACAAGATCATGGAAGATATGAAAAGCCATGAATTCTTGACACCTGATGAACAGAAGTTATTCATATACACACTAATCAAGAATGAAGCAGCAATTGCTTTTACAGATGATGAACGAGGGACTCTTAAAGAGACTTATTTTAGTCCTTACAAAATTCCTCACATAGAACATGAACCATGGCAACAGAAGAATATTCCAATACCACCTGGAATTAGAGAAAAAGTTATTGAGCTACTCAAGCTCAAAATCCAAGCTGGAGTATATGAACCTTGCCAATCACCATATCGATCTAGATGGTTTTGCGCCTGGATTCCAGCTAAGCAAAAGCTGTGAATAGTGCATGACTTACAACTTCTAAATGGAGTAACCATCAAAGAATCTTCTATCCCTCCTAACCTAGATCAATTTATAGATCAATTTCTAGGCGGAAAATGCTTTACAGTACTTGACTTGTACTGGGGCTTTGATGCTAGAAAAATAAATGAAGCTAGCAGAGACATGACAGCTTTCTATTGTCCTATTGGTCTACTAAGACTTACCTCAATGCCTACAGGCTATACCAATTCACCCTTTGAATTTCAAGAGTGTATGGTATTTATATTCTGAGAGGAGATCGTCAAACAAATTATGAATGTATTCATAGATGATGCTCCTATTCGAGGACCTACTACTACTTATCCAGATAAAAATGGAAACCCTACAGTTCTACCAGAAAGACCTGGAATACAACGATATATCTTTGATCATGCAGAAGACCTAAATCGAATCCTACACAGACTAGCAGAAGCTGGAGGAACATTCTCTGGAAAGAAACTCCAAATCTGTCAACCAAAAGTCACTATCCTAGGACAAGAAGTAGGAATAGATGGATGTAAACCTGATACAGGAAGAGTCAATGCAATCCAGAACTGGCCTGTCCCTAAGAATGTTAAGGAAGCCAGGCAGTTCATGGGGCTCTGTGGAACTGTACGCATATGGATATCCAACTATTCTCAAATAGCATCAAGTATAACCTCTCTCTGGAGAAAGGGAGTAGAGTTTACTTGGACTGAAGACCAACAAGAAGCTTTTGATACACTCAAGCACTATATCACTACTGCACCTATATTAGTATCTATTGACTATACCTGCAATCGACCTATTATCCTATCAGTTGATTCTAGCTATATGGGTGTAGGAATCATACTATCACAACTAGATACTGAAGGAAGAAGAAGACCATCAAGATATGGATCATTACCCATTTCAAAGACAGAAGCCAATTACTTCCAACCCAAACTAGAACTATATGGACTATTCTGAGCTCTATGACATTTTCGCATATATGTTATTGGAGCAAAGAACCTAGTAGTTGAGGTTGATGCCAAGTATATTCAGGGAATGCTGAATGAATCCAAACTTCAACCTAATGCAGTAATCAACAGATGGATTCAAGGGATCTTATTATTTGACTTTGAATTAGTTCACATTCCAGGAACAAGTTTCAAAGGGCCAGATGCCCTGTCCAGAAGACCAAGAGAAGAAGATATTGAGATAGAACCTTATGATGACAGTTGGCTAGATGAAATAGCACTGTTTTACAGTGATTATGGACCAGCATTACGAAAGAGAAATAGTATTCTCAATGCCACATCAAATTCCCCAACTGCATATGTATTGACAGCTGTGGGAACTCAACAATCAAACCTTGAAAAGATATATCATTATCTTACCACTCCTAACCCAGAACCAGCAACTCGCAACTTTCTTAGGAAAGTAGTGAAATACTTTGTGAAAGCTGGACGAATGTTTAAACGAACCAACTCAGGACACCCACTCTTAGTTATCTTTGACTCTACTAAAAGGGAAGAATTACTTCATCAAGCCCATGAGTCATTAGGTCACCATGGAGAGAAGGCAACCTGGGAAAGTTTACGCCACCATTTCTATTGGCCTCATATGTATCAAGATGTATGACATCATGTCAAATCTTGTCATGAGTGTCAAATAAGAAGCATAGCCAAGATACATTTACCCATTACAACACCACCTCCTTCTACTACAGTATATTCATCAAAGTTCACATGGACATTATGCTTATGCCCATAGCCAAAGGTTACTGCTATATAGTGCTAGCACGAGATGACTTATCTAAGTACATCGAGGGAAGAGCATTAAAAAGAGCCTCAGCCAGTGCTGTAGCAAAGTTCATGTTGGATGATATAATCTTATGCTATGGAAGCATAGGAAGAATAGTCACTGACAATGGACCAGAGTTCAAAGGAGCCCTATCAGAACTACTCAAGAAATACAGTATACCTCAAGTATTCATTTCATCCTACAATTCCCAAGTGAATGGAGTAGTAGAACAAGGACACTTTGCAATAAGAGAAGCCCTAGTGAAAGCCTGCAAAGGAAACATCCAGCAGTGGCCTGATAAACTGAGAGCAGCCTTATTTGCAGATAATATCACTGTTAGAAGATCGGCAGGATATTCAGCATATTTCCTATTACATGGAACAGACCCACTCTTACCATTTGACCTGTGGGAATCAACCTTCCTAGTTGAGGGATTCAAGGAGAACCTCTCACATGAAGAACTATTAGCCCTGCACATCAGACAAATAGAACAATGAGATGAAGACATGGAAAAAGCCATGAGAATATTACGAGAATCCCGTCTTAACTCTAAACACCAGTTTGAAAAGCAATTTGAAACTCGATTAGTACATGGTCACTATTCACCTGGAGAACTAGTCCTTATTAGGAATACTGCCATTGAAAAAGAACTAAACAGGAAGACTAAACCCAGATACCTAGGACCTTATAAAGTAATCCAACAAACCTTAGGAAGCAGTTATGTACTAGCTGAACTAGATGGAACTAAGCTTGCACGCCCTATAGCTGCATTTTGAGTCATACCTTACATTCAGAGAAACAGCCTTCAACTACTAGCTCAAAGAAAAGAAATTGACAAAGAAGATTCTGATTTTGAAGAACCAGACCCCTTAAATCATGAACAATCCCCTGAGCGAAACCTCAGTAAACTACCCTATTTACGCAACTACAAACTATCCCCAAGAGATTCAGAATCCTCCAATCACAGTGAATCTGACAAAGGATCCATTAGTGACAAATCTGAGTAATACAGATCAACTTAAGTGAGATTGGCAAATATATTTCTGCTGACAACAATTACAATTCCAAAACAGATTACGACGTGCTACTTACCATTGGGTAGCCCATCTACTTATGGAACACCCCACACACATATATCACCCTACTTTTGGACTCACCCCCATTATTGAGTCACATGAAAACACTACAAATATAACTGTACCTAGAATGAGTATACTGTAGACGAAGTTATCGTCATACCGTCAGCTACAAATTGTAGTGACTGTCAAGCCACTTGTCAAATAATTCAGCAGATTGAAATAGATCATGCTGAAAGCCGAGCATTAGAAGAATATATCATATTTGCACTTGACAACCCCACAACACAAAATGACAGTGTCAGATCACCCAGTGGATCCAAACAACAATCAGAACCAGAGATTCCAACAGACCAGACCAACGTCACACCCCCATGTCCAGCAAAACCCCTCGGAAATACCCGAGATGACAGCATCACCGTCAGGGATGAATCCTCCACCTTACTCATGGCCCCGAGCCACATGACCAATGCACCACAATCATCTACAGATTCTCTTACAGGAACAGCAATTAGTAACAGAGATACTGCAAATACATTGTACCCAAGTACATCCAGAAGGATACACAGCCCAATCAACCCTACTGAGATTAGCAGGGAGGTACACGGTTGCACAATATATTCAGCCTGAATGTACAATGTGTTACTTGATTCAGCACATTACAGCAGGAATCACTGAACAAATAAACCAAACCTATCGCTAAAATTCCAATCATGCTTATGACACCTAGTATTTAAGCAAGATCACCAATAGGATCTGTTACTATATTCCTATCACCACCTGCCATCCCCCATCCAAATTCATACCAGTCTTGCCAAGCGGTAAGACAAACCTACCATAGTAACACCACGCTAACCACACACTGTGTAGTTCAGCCATGACTCCAACTATTCAAACACGCATACGTCACAATCGTGACAACAGCATTTTTCTTCATGTTCGCCACATTGACCAGAATACTGGATATGCCTTAGGTCATGAATACAATCACCCCCCCTGTGCCAATACCAACATCGCAATCTGTGGAAAATCTCTCACTTCCTCTGAGATCGTTGGATGCATATCACATATTGTTGAGCACTGGCAAGATTGCATTGATGTCATGATAACATCTTCACTCCACTTTTATTCAGAACATTTTCATCCCAAGCCTTACCAACTTCGCATTCCTCTTGCATGGATCAAATTGACTCCATTGCAACGTCTGTGCCACAGGATATATATTTCTCTTCACCCATCACACCAAGTCCATCATTTCAAAAAACCCCATCCACTTTATTTTTCTTTTATTTCCATTTCTGATGCCAAGCGCATCAGTTTAAATTCCTCAGTACCTATACACCTACGCTCACCAAAAATACTGATACTACCATATAGGTAGATTACACCAATACATACATACATCCCTTACATTACATTAGGAAATGAGAGCATTGACAAGGGCAAAGAAATACAAAGCCAAAGCCCTAAAGTAGATAGCTTGAACTCAAGCCATAATACTGTCTACACAACAAAAAGGCTGACTACCAATCACTTCAATCTCTGATTGACTTACATGCTCATCAAGCACTATTATCACATCTTCTAACCTTTCTAAGAACTGAACTTATTACCCATACCCATGAAGAGTCCACTACTCACACTCCATTCCAATATCATGCTACTGTGCGGATAGAAAACCACCCTGGACCTTCACAAGGAGCACCTAGAGTTACCTTTCATTGTAACCACTGTCACATAATCTTCAGATATGCCAGAACATACAATACAATTTACAACAACTTGTATGAACAAATTCAAACCATTAACCCACTTGGTACCCCTATGAGGGAAAGAAACCAAGAGTTAACAAACCTTCTTCAACCACCATTTCCACCTATCCCTCCAGAGGTGACTACCAACATGCTTCGTGAAACTGCACAAAGAGAAGAGTCACCTGGACTGGATAATGAAACAACTTCACCATCTAATGCAGGACCAGCGAGAATTAATGGAGTTCCCCATTTTTACACTCTCCCTAATCCTGAGAGATAGTACAATCAGGGACAATTGTTTTCCGTTCCCTGTGAATGACCTGCATGAAACTGGTTTCATGCATAGTCAGAAAAGCCACCACCCGAGATTGGATATTTCTACCACCTAAAGCGGTTAGAATTCTTAGATACTATAGGGCCAGATAACCCTTAGTATGACCTACCTTCTCCTATTTTTATTGGAATATTTTACCAAAAGAATATGGAGATATAAATAGTTTTATTCAACTACAACTCTACTACTACTATTAGTACATAACTACATAAAACTGTAATACTACATGTACAGCTAAAGTGCCAGTAAGAGAAATTACCCTTGAGCCATGCCCTGCACAGCATTGCAAAGCATGTGACTCAGTATGACTCATTCTGACTCAGCCATGGTTGCTAGGTGACAGCCTGATTACAGAGCACATGATTTTGGCTTGGTAATCTTAGCCTTGGCATTTGTCAGAAATCTCTTGGCATTTGTAAGCTGATTTGTAAGCAGCCAAGACTCCTGATTGGCTAGCACAGCCACCTGTATTTACATATAAAAGGAGAGCTTTCCAGGCCATTCAAGAGAGAGTGTTACGACTGCGTAACAAGTGACACCAACGTGTGTCAAGTTCCTAGCATCCTAGCTTCTGTTCAGCGGAAGATTCTATGTACGACTAGTCCCACCGTGACTAGCGTCGAGTGTATACTCTTCTGAGGACGAAGAGTACGATGAGGAGAGGGATTCGAGACCAGTGGCGAGAGAATCGAGCCAGCTGGGAACCTAAGCACACAGTTGATTGTGTAGGTTAAAGTTAAAGAGTACTTTACAGTGGAGCGCGAATATAAATACTGCCTGAATGCGTTTAGGGCAGGTGAGACGAAATAAGTAAGAGCACATTAGGGGAGGCACTAAGGTGATGGTGAAGTAAGAAATGCGTCGCGTATAACAGGCACGTGACGGAACGAGGCAGTGTCCTCAGGGAAAGTAGGAATGGGAGAAAACAGGAACAGAAAGAAACAGATCAGAAGAAGGTGGTGCGATCGGAAGAAGTCGGGAAAGGTTGGAAGTCCACGAAGGCATCGTCGGATAACTCATACTCTTGGAGAGACATGATGATGTCATCCCACAAAGAGGACTCAGGATAGTCCAGCGACAATGATGAAGGGGAAAATGGAGGGGGGGTGTCACCACTCGTAACAGAGAGAGATCAAGAGACAGACAGTTCTGCAAGAAGCAGACTTCTTACCAGACATCTCAGACAAGTCTAAAGGACTATAAGTCTGAGGGGACAAGAGAGTGTCTTTATCCTCTCATTTGTCTCATAAAACATATCTCAGAGTTTCCTCCACAGGCACAGAACCTAATGCAGGAACATCTCCTATTTTATTTCTGATAGTTATATTGTTAGGTACACTTTGGTACACTTTGGTACACTTTGGTACACTTTTACTACACTTTTTCTGGTACACTGTGGTACACTTTGGTACGCTTTTTTGGTACACTTTTGGTACACTTTTACTACGCTTTTTTGGTAGACTTTGGTAGACTTTGGTAGACTTTTACTACACTTTTTTGGTACACTTTGGTACACTTTGGTACGCTTTTTTGGTACACTTTTGGTACACTTTTACTACACTTTTTTGGTACACTTTGGTACACTTTGGTACACTTTTTTGCTACACTTTTGGTAGACTTTGGTAGACTTTGGTAGACTTTTTTTGGTAGACTTTTGATAGACTTTGGTACACTTTTTTGCTACACTTTTGGTAGACTTTGGTAGACTTTGGTAGACTTTTGGTAGACTTTTACTACACTTTTTTTGGTAGACTTTGGTAGACTTTGGTTGACTTTGGTACACTTTTTTGCTACACTTTTGGTAGACTTTTACTGCACTTTTTTTTTGGTAGACTTTGGTGGACTGTGGTAGACTTTGGCACACTTTTTTGCTACACTTTTGGTAGACTTTTACTACACTTTTTTGAAACACTTTGGTACACTTTGGTACACTTTTTTGCTAAACTTTCTTTTACTACACTTTCTTTGGTAGACTTTTGGTAGACATTGGTTGACTTGTGTACACTTTTTAGTCACACTTTTATCACACTTTTTTCATACACTTTGGTACACTTTGGTACACTTTGGCTGACTTTTTGGTACACTCAGGATACACTGTGGTACATATTTATATGCTTTTTCTTTGGTATACTCTTGATACCTTTTGAAGGACATTTGGTCCACTCTGTAGTATTCTTTCCTGTACTTTCAGTACACATTGGGCCCACTCTTACTGCACTTAGGTACATGTCTGATACACCTTTACCCTAACATGCAGTAGATGTCCTTGTTTGTACACTCTTACTAGACTGCTACTAGTGGATACCAGAAGGAAGAATATATAATGTACAACAAGTAATACTTGCCAGGGTGAGGGAAGTAGCATTATATGATACAAGAGTTTATCCAGTATGTTAGTACATATATGAATTCACCAGGCCTGTTAGGTGAGTATGTAGCATGTGCATGAAGGTATCTATGTTCTCAACACTTTAATAACTATAGTAACACTTTGCCACAACATTTAAAGCCTTTGCTAAT
>JBBPQN010000421.1:0-16281 GCA_038092575.1 Boletus subluridellus
TTATCTGGCCCTATAGTATCCAAGGATTCTAACCACTTCAAGTGGTAGAAATATCCATTCTCGGGTGGTAGCTTTTCTGACTATGCATGAAACCAGTTTCATGCAGGTCACCGCAACGTTCCTAAAGCATTTCTGTTCGTCCTGTCTTGTTCATCTAACTGTACCGGCACCGGACTCTGACCAGATTCTACTTACTCGATTCCTTGTCCTCGATTCCTTGTCCCTTAAACGCCATCTTGAATCCCTTTGTCCTTATTTGTCCTTCCTTCCCCTAAATTTGTTGTCATGTGCCTTCATTTACCTTTTTGAACTTCATTTTGAGTTAGCCTCTGCCACCGAACAATAATATTAGATCTATGGAGTGCTTCCTTGGCAACGTAGTTACCAAGTCTTGGGAATGCCCGGACTATAAAAAGTTTGTACCTGGATCTGAATAACCATCTTGCACACCCCACCTTGATCCCTTGCATCTAAGTCTCGCATTCAAATTCTCTTCATTGTCATCATCATCGGCGGTCCTCATCCTTGACCGGTTAGCATTCTCGTATTTGTCACCAGCCCACATCCTTGGTCGGTTAGTCTTTTGTCTTTGTCTGTAAGGCCCTTGTCCTCGGTCACTTTTCTTCACCTTCGTCCTCATCCGTTCCGGACTTGCTATCCCTCAGTCCTGCGTACTGCAGAATTAACAGGACTCTGTTATTCCACTGAGGTCAGTCGCTGCAAACCCTTCCCTACTAACAACCCTACTCTAGGACCCCTTGGGACGAGTTTACTCGACCCTATACCATACCCCCTCTTAGGTCTCTGACCTAGATATCATCTTTACAGCGTCCATTAAGAAAGCAAGGGAAATGGCCGGAGCGGTCTGGTTGGTGGCCAAGTTTGGGATTTATTGTTGTCTACTCGCCGTGCACAACGCACCCTTCTGTGGACAGGATGATTCTCTGAGGGATCGCAGGAACCCACCTCACCACCTGATTTGTGATTTGATCGCATACCATTGGCTTTAACTTTCAAGAAAAGGGCTTGGTGTCCTCTGAGCTTACATCATCTTTGTTGGGTCGACAACCTTCTTCCACCACACTAGTATTCTGGCATGTCAGTGCCACACCTCAAGGAATTCAAACCAGAGGGATCAGGTAAGCCATACTGATCATGTTCCGAGGCCTCACTACATTAAATGATATACAGGGATGCCATCCACTTCCACATTGGCTTCAAGGATGGGGCAGTCTATGATATCTGGTGCCTTGGATAGCTGATCTAAGAAAACGAAGGGCCTCAGAGTCCATAAATTGGCATTGGCGGATTATACTGGTGGGCACACCAAAATCCAGGCCAACCTCAAGGGAAAACTTCACGTCACGTCCACACCATACATGGTCCCCCAAGGTGTTGACTCCCGGGCTGTACTTGGGGATTCACACAACTTCAATTGTTCCATGCCAGTGGAACCCTCAGAGTACTACGACCATTTTCCTCCACAGACAAATCAGGATACTATTGCAGTGACAGGTCCAAGGAAACCAATGGCATCAGTAGGCTGGAAAGCTTCTTACATGGTTGCACGCTGAGGATAATTTATCTAGGACCATCTGATCTTGGGGTGGATGGAGCACGATCAAGAATGGTTCCTGGATGAATTGTTACGCCTAGAGGGAAGATGTGGGAACTCTCTTTTTTGCTTGGATTGCAGGCTTGCTCCCGTGGTATTCCGATGCGATGATTGTTTAGGTGTGGTGATGACATGTTCTGACTGCTTAATCAAGAATCATAGGTGAAATCCTCTGCATCATGTACTGTAAAGGTAAGCCTGCTAGCATATGTGCGCTATGGTATTGACTAGGTAATGTACACAGGAGTGGATGGGCAGCTACTTCAAACACATGACTCTGAAAGATCTTGGATTGCATATCCAGCTGGCAAACACTGTCCATGAAAGGTGCTATAGACCCCGCCCAGCTATCAAAGATGACTTCATCGTAATTCATAGCAGTGGTATTGTCATATCCCGGAAATCCAGTTAAGTCCAACCCCGGTCCTCCGGACCAACTCCGCTTTTTGTACCTACAAACTCCGGTGTGTTCTCATTCGAGACGCAATCTCTGACCCCCGGACCTTGTCCATACTTACGATCTTACTTACATACATCTTCCGTTACATTCATTTCTCCGTATTAGTATTAGCCCCGCTGAATATTCTCCTCTGTACCTGTGTTCCACTTAGGAACACAGCTCCGGTTCTATCTTACCTCCGATCCCTTACTTACAAACCAGCTCCACTCTGTTAGTAATCCCCTACGACTCCGTAGTATATAAACCTCCGCAACTCCTGTATTTCTCTTTAGTTCAAATATCAACCTAGTCTAACTCCATTCCTCCGCTCGAGTCTCGAAGACTCTCTCTCTGTAACCTCCGCTCGACTTGACGTCTAGTACGTCTTAAGTCTATCTCCGACCCATCAGTAAATTCCGGGACAACAGGACTTCTAGCAAGGGCGCACCACATACGGTGAAGCCAAGTCCCATCCGCTAGACAACTCCGAAGTTCCGGAGTTCGTCCTCCCCTCAGAGTTTGCCCGTGCTTAACAGGTATCCACTCCGTGGATTTAGACTTCTGTGGATGCGAGGGAGCAGAGTCTCACACTGTCCAGCTCCTCTGGATGTGGTGGTTCCCAGCGAGTTCAGAGAAGCCATGGATGGCCACGACATTCGGCATCTTAGAGGAGTTTCATCTGTTATCGTTTGAGTCCAAGTTTCTGGTTGGGAGTACTACAAGGCATTAGGACGGCGCTCAGACAATACCGGCTTGACTGAGTCAAAGGTGTGTCAACTTTAACATCCCTCCCCCGTGCCTAACAACACTATCTGAGATTCTTTATTATCAGGATCGTTATGATCAATTTCTAAAGACCATTAGGATGTGGCATCACCTCAAGACTCTGAAGCAGTCAGGCCATGGTCATGACAATGCAGGAATAACATCAACCCAGCAGGGTGAATGCACAGTGCTATGTCTGGCATGCCCTCATCCTGGCAAGAATTTACCTTCAGGTTGGGACAAGGTGCCTCTGGAGAGCTGGTAAGTTTAATCTTTGTATAGATGAGGACTTGGGCTTACTTCATTGGGTGGTTATGCAGGTGGCTTTATGGACTTTTTGTAGCTATCGATGCGAACTTTCACCTCAAGCGCAGAGCTGTATCCAAAGATGCGATGGACCCTAGCCTTAGCCATGGATGGGCTTATTTTGTGGAGGAATCAGTGTACAAGGCTTATCTTGCTGAACATATTGCTGACCGACAGGAGGTAAAATTCACGTGTCTGTCTCAACAAGGGTCTGCTGCTCACACTTTGGCTGCAGAAGAGCACATGTTCCAGTCACTCGGCCGTCAATATGGCCAATACAAAGTCATCCAAAGGCCTTGCAGCAACCGGTGTGGGTACTGTAGATTGCGCTCAACATCAGTTCAAGCTTCTGAATGGTGTTGGGGATCTGCAGAAAGGCGAAAAGTATGTTTGAACCAATATCTTTTATATGTGCTAAAGCTGGTGCCATTAGATATATAAATATGGATTATTTATTCTTCTCAGCGCTCCGTGGCACGTCGGTCAACGTCCTGAAGGTATCTTATGACATTGCGTGTCAATGGCATAAGGCGCTGTGGAATCGGATGCGATTGATACCCCCTTCTCTCCACCTTGCTCACAAATCCATGGACACCAGATTCCTTGTGCTGAAGTTCCACCTACCCGCACATGTGGCTCAATGTCAGTGGTCGTTCTCATTCAACCATATTCCGGGGGTGGGATGTACCGATGGAGAAGCGCCGGAATGCGGCTGGGCAAATATCAATCCTGTAGCATCGAGCACAAAGGAGATGGGCCTGGGTTCCCGCTGCGACACCATTGATGATCACTTTGGCGACTGGAATTGGAAAAAGCTTATCAGCCTTGGTAAGTATAAGCCAAAAGTGTTAGACGCAAATCTGACGCTTATCTCAGGCACCACGATACAGAGGAAAATCCAAGAGGCTATTCCCGAGTGGAACAACCACCAAGAAGACTTTGACGTTCTGACCAAGTCCCTCACCGTGAAGTATCCTCATCTGCTCGCCACATGGCAGCGCCAGGTTGAGGAATGGGAAGCTGACCCAGCAAAACCCAATCCATTTGAAGTGAAGACAGAAGGTATGTTAACTTCTCAATGACAGGATGTATAAGTGACATTGCTGTAGCTGTCACTCAAGCGGGGATTCGTCTGAAGCTTGCACGAGACGAAGCGATGGCTGCAAGCAACGCTGAATGTCTTCCCTTGCATGCAGACATCACACCCAGCGTCCTCATTGGCGCTGGTATTGATTTGGAGGAGCAACAGTACGTATCATATTTTGTGCTGTTTCACAGATCTCATGGATACTATCAGACGTCGAGTTACTGTGGAGAGTGCTAATCTTGGACCACACGCAACGGACGCACAGAAGGCGAAGTTTCAACAAAGAAGCAATGCTCTGATGCGTCGGATCGAGGCTTGGGCCCAGATCCAAGTCCTTTTCATCCCCAGAGTAGCTCTCCTTCGAGAGTCAGTGGATAGCGGTGATGTCCACATTCCTGCAAGCTTCCATCTCCTCCTCCCATCAGAAATACGCCGTAAAGTCAGCTGTGACCCAGAATTGGAAGAGATCGAGTGGAAACTACAAGAGGGCCAAGCTCACGATGCCCTGAATGAGCTGCGCCAAGCCCTGCGCTCCAGGGCTTATATGCTCAAATTTAAGGATCACTTTTTACGTGGCCAGGGAGCTAACACTCGTGCTCGCAACTGCCTGAAGAACGTTGATGCCAAAGTCCTTGCGGCCACTCTAAAATATCAAGCGGCACACAGCGCCCTCACAACCTTAGGTCCGCTTTTGGGAAAAGTGGGGTGGAGGACCCAGCTTTGACCCTTACTCAATGACGACATTCGCTCGATGACAGATGGTAGTAATGACCTGCCCTCTGAAGGTCGAAGAAGACTCTCGTGGATTTGGTTGGTCTGTGGGTACTCAGAGGGTGATGTGGAGGACGCTTCAGATCTTGGGCTTCAAGAGGGTGAGTACACAACATCTCCACGTCATAGCTTCCTCACAGCTGTGACAAAACAGCGATACGGCTCGAATGGTGCAAGGCACGAGCCTGAGCAAACCGCTGGGCAGAGGAAGTCACCCTTTTATTCGAAGAAGAACGTCGTGTCCTACAGTTTCTCCGATGGCATGCAGAGTCATGGTCTAACAAAGCCGAGTCTCGTGTCACCGCTGACACTGCCTTGAACGAAGGACTCCAGGCTTATGCAGAGCGTCAGGCGGCGCTGCGCACAGACCTTGCGAATGCGTTCACCAACATCTGGCACCATACTCAAAGTCTACCAGTCCTAGCTAAAGATAGTGAAGTAGTGTAGGTTTGCATGAACTACGGACGTAACACTAAGCTCGTGGGGGGCAAGGAATGTCGTGAGACACGCCGCCGTGTTGCAACACAACATTAAGGGAGGTATCCTGCAACGAAGTAGCATATTGCAATGGTCGGCTAAAAGCGGTGGCACGCGTTGCAACATCGAAAGTAGACAGACGGGTGCGTATTGCAACGGTGGGCTGAAAAGGAGTGTTGTGCGATGGGGGGCTAAAAGCGATGGCGGGCATTGCAACATCAGAACTAGACAGACAGGAACGTATTACAATGCTGGGCAAAAAGCGACAGCACACATTACAACATCGAAAGTAAACAGACAGGAGTGTATTGCAAGGGGGGGCTATAGGCGGCGGCGTGCATTGCAACATGGGAGGTAGACAGGCGAGAGCGTGTTGCAATGGGGGGCTGAAAGCGACAGCGGGCATTGCAAGATCGGAAGTAGATGCATGGGAGCGTATTGCAACGGGAGGCTGATAAAAGGGAGCGTAGTCCGACGGGGCTAAAAGCGACTGCAATGGAGGGGTAGAGGCGGAGGCATGCATTGCAACAGAGTGTATTGCAATGGGGGGCGAGAGGTGGTGGCGTGCATTGCAACATCGGAAGTAGAACATACAGTGGGCCATGCTCAAGGGAGTGTATTGCAATGATGCGATGGCAGACGTTGCAACATCGAAAGTAGACAGACGGGTGCATATTGCAATGGTGGGCTGAAAGGGAGCATTGTGCGATGGGGCTAAAAGCGGCGGCCGGCATTGCAACACCAGAACTAGACAGCCACTGGCAAGAGCGTATTGCAATGGAGCATATTGCAACGGGAGGCTAGAGGCGGCGGCGTGCATTGCAAGTCATCAGGGGGGAGGATGTTGCAAGGGAGCATATATTTACCTGTAGTACATTGTGATTGTGTAATTTGCAACAGGTACCGACTATAATTACAGACTACGTTGCAATATACACACGGTATGTGGTGCGCTGTTGGCAGGAAATGACCCCAACTCTTTGGGGAATTCACTCAGTACATTTCTGAAAGTGACATTACTTTTTGCAGTGAGAGAGGTTCACCTCAGTCTAGCGCTACTTCTAAATCATAACATTCTTTGCAGAACGACCCCCAATACTGAGCTTTTTTTGTCTGGGCCACCTCAATGTCTGATGGTATTCCGGTGAGCTGGTCCCCAGGGCTGATAGGTAAAGAAATCATTGTAGATCCCCTGATATCTGGATACTCATCGATTTGAAAAGGATACACAGTTTCTTGTTTGTACGTGCACTCGACCTCATACCATTGCCCAGAATCTGATGCTTTCAAAAGAATGTACGGTGCTACACTGGGCCAGTCCATTTTTTACACATGTTGGTTCCCGGATGATCCTTGGCCCATTAAAGTATTGGTATGCACATTCAGGTTTTTCACCATCATCACATATCTGATGTGTTTTTCTTAGGTGGCTGTGATATTGTAGGTTGTGTGGTATTTTCTCGTGCCTGGTTACAACACCCTTTCTCAGCTTAGCAGACACTACTCATGCGATGGGGACTTCTCAACTCTTATGGAGGATGCTCGTATCATGTCACGGAAGCTACTCATGGAATTGCGAACAAGAAATGCCCTGGTAAGCCCTGGATTATCCGTGATGCAGTCGATCTGTATGTATGGAATTTATAGGGTGGCGCCCGTAAGTGCCTCGTAGATGATCATATGCTCCCAATACTTATCTATAATCTCTACTTGAGGTTGTGGCATGGTTTAATGTGAGATCCTATGCATGGTCATCGGTTCTGTGCTCATCACCAGCTCACCAGACCACCATCACCTTTACCGTGCAGTGGTTCATAGGGGCTTTCAGTATCGCATAACGTACTAAAACTTGTCAGTCAGTTTTTACTGCCATCGCATATGGACAAGTGAGTCATTGCCGTTAAATCGTCACCTTGCACGCAATAATGTCTTCACAGTCAGCGGGAAGAACAAGCCTCTCACTCTTGCTATTGTCAGTCCCGACACTATCAGGACATATGTTTCATGATCTCATATTCCTTTCCTGCAGCTTGCCACAGCGATATCGGGATGCAGTAAGTCTATGACTGTGGTAATAGCCTTGTCTGACTTGCCAACCTCACCAGTTTTTGGCACATGTATGTGCTCTGACAGACTGACTTGCGAATGACTGAATGCATGCTGCTCTAGTGTTCTTGGTAAACGTGTTTGTGCACTCTTTGCTCACGTCAACGAAAGTTGAAACTACCTTTTTGTAGCGTCCGGGTTGGAACCATTGATTATTTGTTCAAGTATCGAGTGAGGTGCATGCATCGCACATTGGAGGTGTTCACTGACTTGTTTGCATCATCAAACAATATTCTCAGTTCATACTATTCTTTGCCTGCATGAGCACTCTATGTGATGTTCTCGTCACATCAGCAGTCTTCAAATATATGTGGAAAACTAGCCTCTGGAGGCAATGCAGTATAATTCAGGACCTGGTGGTCATTTGTATCAATACAGGTGTGTTTACTTGGTAAGCATGCAATTTAAAATCTGCCTTGTATATCTGATTATCATGTTTCGTTAAGCGCAGTATCGCTCATTACTGGTATTGTGGTATGTTTAGAGTCAGCACATTGCATGGCTACTGCCTAACAACCACAGTATCTCGCTCAAGGCAATAACTATTGGACAGCTGCAGTGGGCCTCGTCATTAGCCAGAGAAAGTGCTGTCCATTCAATGACAGACGATACAAGGCTGACTTTTCATCGTGTGTAGGCTATGTGAACTCCATGCTGGCTGTGTAAGTCTCATGACATTCTCCTGGTACCCAAACATGGACTTGAATGTTCGGACAGGCTCAATGTGAGAAGAATGATCCATGAGAGGGACCAGTTGAACGTCTATGACATGGTTACCATATGACCAATCCTTTGACCCTTCCAGTCGTCTTTGATCTCACTGAACTTGCACTGCACCTAATCTACATTGATGTGGACTCATTATTTCAGGATTTAGTCCTCCCAAGATTTCTTAGGCTGTTGATGCTTAACAATGCACAGTGCCATTGAAGGCTATTGCCAGCAAGGCTGGTGTGGATTTCTTTTCGTTTTGGCTTGTCTTCCACTCCATGCTCCGATGTGATGTACATAGAGATGTTGAATATAGGAACATACATTGGTGGGTAAGTCGAAAGAAAAAATCGTCCTCATTCCAACCACAATGGGGTAAGCAGGTCACAACGAATGCCTTGAAATCACAGCTTGATTGCATCAGTCTGAGCACCAACTTGTATGATATCTTGGCAGCGCTCATCAAGCTGCTCGCCCCACTCGTACCCTACAGCCTCCACATCCTAAGGACCAACCTCAATTGTCAGTGCAGATGAAGAAGAGCTAGCTGTGGTAGAACGACAGTGAGAATGTCGAATGACACTGGCAGCGGCACATGCTGGTCTGTCTTGACTGGAAGCATGGCGCACTCCCCCAATATTAGATGCAACACTATGAGATCTCACACCTCTTCACACAAATGATCACTGTTCGATGTGAGATTGTGAAGTGCAGCAGAGCGAAGTAACTGCCATTTTCCGTGTCGTTTGAAATCAAGAGAAACAACATCCCATCATTGGTCATGGACACTTGCTCAAAAGACAGACACATCTCACAAAGCATCGACAATATTGCAATCCGATCATGTTCTTCATCAGCAGCATGCCATGGACCAAATAACCATATTGCAAATCTTCAGCAGTGACTCTGTTGAATAGAACGACACGCGAGATCACTGTATCAACAAGAAATGTTATCATACCATCAGCGTGCCAGTGAATCATACCCAACAACACACCAATACAAATGTCACGCATCACCACACATACTAAGAGCATCAATGGTGTGATGCTGAGGGTTATGCTGAGCACAAGAACCTGTAAAGAGGTGTGCAATCAACCAATCCACACCCGTGCCAACCTCAAACGTTTGCACCACAGCTGCATATCCATGATGTGCACACTTGTCTCACACCCACGAGGCATCTGCCAGTGTGAGGTAAACTCACATTTGTCTGACATTGGTGATGCAAGCGAGCACATCCTGCAAACATTCCATTGCAAGTTCTGCCAATGATGCCCACACATCAGAAACAATCATCGACGATCCCGATGCACCATCCATCATAACCACCACTTGCACAACAGCTATTCAGCATTGAAAAGATGCAGCATGTCAAAGGAAGCAGAACGACTCAAACGGTCAATAGAGCACAATTCAATCTGATAAGGAGTCCCGACAAAGGGTTACGATGAACAAGAATGGAGAAGAGTGCCAAGCTCTGAGTAGACAGAACAGAGTCTGACCCTAAATGAAAAACCAACACAAAGGTAACTACCACCAAAAATCCAAAAGAAAGTGAGACAGAAAGCTGCATGGCCTCTAAGAAAACATACACAAATAGTTTCCATGGCAATTTGGATCGGCCTACAGTGAACAGATTTTAAGCCCTCTACTACCATAGTGGGAAAAACGACTGCCAACTAGCAAGAAAACAGCAGTCGGTCAATAAGAAATTACCATAACAAAGCAGAATGAAAAGCTCACCTAGCAAGACAATAGGAACCGGTCTGAGGAAGAGGAGGTCTCTTCCGCCGAACTGAAGTACTGAAGACGTCTCACTAGGGAGAATGACGCCATTGTGCAAGAAAGGAATTAGATTCGTATAAATAAATCTTAAACCCACCGACCCGATGTCATTACAGCAGGTGTAGTCAGTTGTGACTTGCAAGGATATGGTTGTCGGAATGTCAGGCCCATGGACCAAATTTTTAAAGATGATGTACTGTCAGAGATAGTAAACTACACTGGGCATAACTGGGTAACATTTGGTCAGGGATGTAAATTCACACTCCTGCCAGCCATTGAACGTCACCAAATTTGAAAATCTAGGGTGCCACAACCATGACATGCTGCAAATGGACCGACTCCCACTACAGTTTATGATTTGGAATACCATAATACATCAAAACTCAGGGACTGTCAGCAAGAACCTTGCTTGAGATGTGATGAAACGACTCTAAGCAATGAATGCATGAGAGCAGGGTGTAGGTACAGTGTAGCTTAGCATTATAAGATGCGATACATACTGTACACTGTGAATAGTAAAATCATTATAAATCAGTGTCCCAGACATTGTTCCACCCAACACCAATGTCCATGATGCTGAAGTCATGGACGCTGCTATTTAATGTCCATCACCGGACACTAATTATCGCCGTCAGTCATGGATGACAATAAATTCTTATGTCAGGCCTATGAGTGACAATAATTTTTAATGTCCATAAAAGTCCTTGCTCCCAGGTGGACTCAGCCCCAAATTTCACTGTTCCGACCCTCAATGTGAATGATCATTCAACAGTCCTGTTCCATGGGAATCCTGGGTATGCAGCAAATCTCCCTTGAGGACATTGAGGTTAAACAAGTCACATGATACAGTTGCGTCATGAGTGTGACAAGTCGCATTCCATTTTCAGACTCCAACTTATCTCTTTATCTCCCTACCACCATCATGTGCCCCCCTCCTTCTGCACCTTCCTCATCACCTTGAGCTCATCAGATGAGTGATATCTATCTATTGAGTGTTCAAGATTGCAATCTCAATGAATTACAGATTTGGAGACTGGTTCATGGGTGGATTCAATCACAAGGGAGCGGATGTAGCAGATTATGTAATCAGCCTCAAGTAAGTACTGCTCTTGGCCAGGGCTAGATCTCACCATGGACTAACATGGTGTACCTGTGGCACCGCTACCATCTCTTCCACAACACGCACCAGGAGGATGCGGAGGACGACAATGATGACCCCATGGTGCCATTGAGCACACACCAACACAATGTGTGTGCCATCACACCCACACCCTTGCTATCACTTAACCCATCACACAACGCGCAAGGCAATGAGGGCAACTGTTGACCTGACCATGTGACAGCAATGATGCCACCATGACATCAACATTGCTACTAGTAGTCCCTCTGCCCCCATGCACGCTGACAACAACTAGATGCCTGACTTGTCCTCGCTTTGCTTTCCCAACATCACAAACATGCTTCATTGTACTAGTATACTATAGATTCTTGCAAAATAAATTATATGTAATATTCCATCTGGAAAAAAACAAGGTGCAATGTAGTGCTATGTAGTACATATAGTCCTGGTAGGCACATAGACTTCCCCCTGTTATGTAGTACTACATAGACACTCAAGTTCTACCATAGTGAATGTAGCAAACCATAGTCATTGACAATGAGTGCTACCAGGGACTACATTGCACTACATAGCACAACATAGACTGTAACACCCATGAAATGTATTTTTTTTGCACTACTGTAGTACTCTGTAGCACAAACCATATGATAGCCATTTAAAATTTTATAATTGCTCAACATCATGTTACAAGCTCATCTACATGGCTCAGGTAATACTCTGCCTCCTCACTGGCATCCTCCCAAATATACTGTTACGGATTTCTTTCCTTTTTATCCTTCTAATTATGCTCTCGCCCATTCATCTTCTCATATGTGAGAGGGCTTTGCCCTTATGGCGTTGACCATGCAATACACCACATTTATGGACAATCTTCTTGATACAGACGAATGACCTCTTCTAGGCAGTTCTCTTGTACTGCCTTTCCCCTTAACCCAGATGGTCCGTGCGCGCTCTTACTTAGCTGGTCTGTGCGCCGTTCCAAGTAGTATAAAACACTTCGCCTTTGCACCATAGTTCTGTATCTAGTTCTACGCAATCTATTGCTAGAATCTGGTCATTCCGCGAGTGATTAGTCTAAGGATTAGTCATAGCGAGACCTCTGAGCTTCTAAGTGTCTTCGCACTACACTTGAGTGTGTGCTTCGACTAGGTTCTATGCATCAGCGTAACAAAAGAACTAGATCGTCCAGTTTACCTCTGCTATTTAGCACGAGGTCCCTTCTACCACCATTTCGTGGCGAAGAGGAATCCGAGCTCCCTCTCCTGAGCAGGAGCAAGAAAACATTGAAATCGCAGTACTGCCTCTGACTACCGAACCCACCAATTACCATTACGACGACCTCAACTTCTGGACCAGAAACTCCGCCACCCCTTGCCCCTCCTCCCCAACCACCCCCGTTCAACCTTTGCCCAGATCATGAACAGACTTTCATCATTCGCAACTGACTGTTCCTCCAGTTGCGCCTCTACCACCACAAAGCCCAACTACCAAAGAAAGAGCAGAATCTCCACTAGAATTCCCCATGGATGTCGACGAACATAAGTCAGAGATTAAGGCAGGTCTGCTGGATGATTTCTCCGGTCATCCAGATGATGCACCGCGATGGCTGCTAGCCATGAAGGCCTACTTCCAGATGAACGCTTGTTTCTACAACGACCGAGCCAAGACCCTTACCCTCCTTGCCAAGATGAGCAAAGGTCGAGGGAAGGACTTCTCCGAGGGTTGGTACCGGAGAATAGGAGACGAAGCAGTGGAAGATAACGCTAAGTCTTTCGCCACTGTAACAGAAGGCTTCGTTAAAGCCTTTACCCCATATGATGTTGGAGCCAAGGCTCGAATCGACTTGGGAAGGTTGAGGCAGAACCTCAGGGATCCCAATGGGCTGGACGACTACAACCTCCAGTTCCAACTTCTCACTGGAAAGGCTGAGATCATGGATCAGAAGGTGTTGATCGAGTGGTACATCAACGGCCTAGACAGCAACCTCTCCAACTCCATCCTCATGATGTCTGTCATCCCCAACTCTATCGACGAATGGATCCAGAAAGCCTCCCAGTTTGCTGGACAGGTGAGGAGGAGAGATGGACTCCGATGCAGAAGGGCTTTCATCCCTGCGTCCACTTGGACCCCTCCCCACCAAACCCGTGCCACCCCTCGTCATGACCCAAATGCCATGGATGTGGACACTATCCGCCTCACCCCAGTCGAGTGTGCCCGTCACATGAAGGACAACCTATGCTTCATCTGCCACCAGAAGGGATGTCACACCACCAACCACCCTCGCCCTTCCCACAACAACAACCCCCCTCATAGCAACAATGGACCCCCACGCCCCCCTAGGAACCCTCAGAGAGTCAGGACCACCTCTGCCACTCCTACCCCAGACCCAGTTGCGACTTACGTCGCCAGTCTTGGAGGAAGGAACATCCCTAAAGAGGACATCCTACAGGTGCTCAAAACATGCTATGAGGAGTTGCAACCGGAAGAAGGAGAAGAGACAGTGGCAACTGCTAGGATAGAAGTGGCTAAGGATTTTTAAAACAGAGGGAAGTTTCGACGTCTTCTCCTCCACTTGTTATAGCTCCTGTATTTGTATCAGATTTGCATGCCCAGTCAATCCAAATCCCCCCCTCTCTCTCTCTATATGCATGCAGGAGCAGAAATTGTCGATGTCACAGCTCTCATTGACAGCGGAGCAACTGGATGCTTCATCGATTGAGACTTTGTCTCGAGGCATCACATTCCCACCACTCGACTTCTTAAACCGCTAAAGGCTCAAAACGTGGATGGAACTACCAACAAAGAAGGGATTATCCAACACCAGGTGTCCCTAACTCTCTGGGTAGGAGAGATCGAGGAAGAGCAAAAGCTGATGGTCATCAATTGCAGATCTGAGAATGTTATCCTCGGTCTCCCTTGGCTTAAGGACCTTAACCCCACTATCAACTGGGCCACCGGACAGGTCACCATTCCAGATTGACTCCCTGTCCCTCGACACGATTCCCCAAAGGCCATCACCCAGCGATATCTCATCCAGTACCTAGACATGGACCCAGACCTTCGCATCGCTCAAATGTGGAAAAAGTGACTCCTTCACTCCCTAACCATCTCAAAGACCACTATTGCCACAGAGATTGCCTTGAAGGCAGAAAAGGTAGAGAAGGAGCTTCCACAACAATACTCCGCCTTCTGAAATGTGTTCGAAAAGAAGGTCGTCGATGAACTACCCCCCTCCCAATCCTTCGATCACACCATCGACCTCAAAGAGAGCTTCACCCCAAAAGTCGCCAAGGCCTATCCTCTCAATCTGAAGGAACTCGACGCCTGTAGAGCCTTCATAGATGAACACCTTAAGTCGGGAAAGATAGTCCCATCAAAATCACCACAGGCTTCCCCCTTCTTTTTCATCCCAAAGAAGAATGGATCAGTCTGTCCCTGTCAGGACTACTGATACCTCAATGAGCATACTGTCAAAAATGCCTACCCCCTTCCCCTCATATCCGATCTCATGGATAAATTGAAGGGGTCCCACCTCTTCACAAAGATGGACATCCGATGGGGTATAACAACGTACTGATCAAGCCCGAAGACCACTGGAAAGCGGCCTTCATTATGCCCTTTGGTCTCTTCGAACCAACGGTAATGTTCTTTGGGATGTGCAACTCGCCCGCCACCTTCCAAGCCCTCATGAACCACATCTTTGGTGACATGATGGCAGAAGGATGGCTTGTCATCTACATGGATGACCTCCTCATCCACTCCTCCTCTCCCGCTGTTCACGAGGAATGAACAAAATGAGTTCTCGAATGACTCCAGGAGCACAAACTCTTCCTCAAACTCGAGAAATGCTCCTTTGATGTCGATGAGGTGGAGTACCTGGGAATGATTGTGCGAGAAGGGCAGGTAAAAATGGACCCAGTCAAGCTGAGTGCCATCGACGACTGGAAATCCCCGACCTCTGTTAAGGCAGTCCAGTCGTTCATCGGGTTTTGCAACTTCTACAGGAAGTTTATCTTGGATTTCTCAACCTTAGCACACCCCCTCATTGAGTTAATGAAGAAGAATGCCCCCTGGGAGTGGGCAAAACCCCAAGAAACTGCTTTCCTTGCCATTAAGGAAGCCTTCGTTAGACGACCGGTCCTGTGTCTCCTCGACATCCTCTCCCCCTTCTTTGTCATGACTGATGCGTCCCTCATGGCCACAGGGGCTGTCCTCATGCAAAAGGATACCAATGGAGACCTCCACCCCTGCGCCTACCTCTCCCAAACCCTTTCCCCAGCTGAAAGGAATTACAACATCTATGACCGCGAACTCCTCGCTGTCATCCACGCCCTTGAAGAATGGTGACATTATCTCCTGGGCACCTCCCACCCTGTCACAATCCTAACGGATCACAAAAATTTAACCTACTTCAAACAGCCCAGGAAACTGTCTTGTTGCCAAGCCAGATGGTTGATGTTCCTGCAGGACTTTGACCTAACTTTCCACCACCTCCCTGGGATCCAGATGGGCCTGGCAGATGCCCTCTCCCGCAAGGATGACATCACGACCACCGGTGATAACCAGGATGTCACCCTCCTCCCTCCCGACCTCTTCATTTGGTTGATTGACACAGCTCTAGCTGACAAAATCGCATCCTCTTCCCCTACCGACCCCCTCGTGCTTGATGCTGTCAAACCCCTTGCTGATGGATCCTCCCTCTTCCCCCGGGCGGCCCGGACAGACTGGACCTACGACCACCCCCACCTCTACTACAGGAATAAACTCTTCGTTCCTGAACCAGCCCGACGGAACCTCACCCATTCCATTCACGAGAGCGAAACCGGTGTCTTCTTTATAGGCAAATGCAATGAAACTAAAGTGCTTGTTTCCCAGACTACTGATTTGCCTTCCACAGATGAAACACTATAAGCTAGGGATTACAAATCTCCTAGATGAAACACTATCTAGATCTACTAGTAATGAGTCAGTGAAAAACTTAGTGTAGTCAGTTATGTGGGTTGTTCGCCAATCCTCAACTATTGTTTATAGATTGGGTCTTGAAGAAACACTTTAATAGTGTCTGGAAATAAGGTGGTGTGGTTAGTGGTATACAC
>JBBPQN010000422.1:0-16279 GCA_038092575.1 Boletus subluridellus
CCGTTATGCCACCGGACAAACACGAAGACTTCGACACTGCGGAAGTCGCTAAAGCTGTCGCTGCCCTCTCAGACAAGGGTGACATCATTTTCGAAGGCGACACCCTGCGCCTTCCTGATTGAGGCGTTCTGTTTCCTCTGCCGCAGTTGTATGTATATATCCCCTACTCTGTCCACTCCCTTTCCTTCCCCTTGCCACACCACGCATTATATTGTATTTTTTTTTCTTGATATCTTGGACGTTCCCGTCTACTGGACGCTGTACTTATCCCTCAACCATGACCGCATACTGATACCTTCTTGGACGTTTTATCTCTATCTTGCTTACGTGTCGTATATCGTCGCTGTGTTCTGTATATCCCGCCCCCTGCACGTGTCCTTGTTCGGTTCGCTTTATGATCGTTGCTTCTCCCTGATCACACTTACACACCGTTGGTCGCACGTCTTGTTGCTAAGCACTCCACATGCTCTTGTATAACCTATCCGTCCATACCAACTCATGTTTGTATCAATGTCAACTATTTCTTCTCTTCTTTTTTGGTGAACCTGTATTGAATGCATACGCCCAACACCAGACTGGTGGTGCGACGAAAGAGAAGGAAAAAAAAAGGGTCGACGAAAGAAAATACGAGAGGAGTCTGCAGTAAAGTCCACCGAGACCGAATACTTGGCGAATTTAATCTAACGACGTCTTGGTGCTTTCTTCTTGTTGCCAGTGCCTGGGGCTGGGACCACGGTCTACAAGGAGCTCGAGTCAAGAAGAGACACACGGGAAAAAACCAAACCTGGTCGACGACCAATTTTTCCACCCCAATTCCCTTGCCGTGCTTCTATACATGGGGGCGACACAAAGCAGAAGGATGGAGAGGAAGCAGGGAAGAAAGGTGTGCCGGAAAAGAGCGGTCAAAAACGGATGAACGACAGAATAGAACAAATGGATGCACCACTCGCCGCGCGGGCCGCGAGGACTCGTCCTCGACCTCGTCGGCGAACATGACTCGTTTCCCCGTCGCCACTGGTGCGTTTTCATCTTCGAAGCCTGCGATGTCATCGGTGTCTTCTCTGCAAAGTTTGGCAAAAATGGAGCAGCCAGTTGATCGACTCAAAGAACCAGGGATAGAAGGATTCACGGAGGCCCCATCAGCAGCGCCATGAGTCGCGCTGGTCGAGGGGCCCTCGTGTCCAGCGCCGCGGGTTTCCGGCTGATGATCGGACGACGGTCCTTGCGGCTTTGTAACATCGACGGCCATTGAGTTACTTTGTTCGTCAGTACGTTTTGCGGATGCCGACCAAGACTGTAATTTTGCATATTCGGGTCAGCGAGAACGCCGAACCGAATTTCGCCAACCTCATCATAGATCCGGCGAGCTAGGACATTTTCCAGTTGTGCGATTCTTGCCTCGTGTTGTTTAATAATATTGTCACGCTCCAAATAGTTGAGTAAATGATTGTTATTCCATTCACGATAGCTTGTAACACATACCCGTTTAATTTCGTTGGTCTTCTCGACCATCTCCCGATCGTGGATTGCTCGGGCCTTCTGCATTAACAGAGCAACCAATGCCTTCTCATCGTCATTCTATGGGGTGGTAGCTGCCGTCATCGCAGAGCAACGAGGGAAATGGAATTCACCAAGTCATTGTTCTCGTATCGGCGGGAAATAGTCACAGCCCGGTTTGCTAATCGCTTTTCGGTTGCTTCCAACTCGGTGATGCGCACATTCAGCGCTGCCACTTCTCGTTCGCGTTCAGTGGATGGGGCCTCGGCCGCGGTGAGTCGTTTAGTCATGTCCTGCATATGATAGTCCTTCTGAGCAAGCTCCGTGAGGAGTGACTCGACCTTAGCTTTCGTTTCCTGCACTTGACTAAACGCCTCATTCTTGCCTAACCTCTCTGTTTCTAACAAGGTTTGGAACGCGCCTTCCTTGTGGGACAACTCGATCTGAAGGGCTTGGAACGATGCAGTTTTCGCTTCAATCTCCTTGTCTGCACGATCAAGTCTGGCCTTCAACACCGCGTTCTGTTCTTGGAGATGGATTATCTCGCGTTTGGATTCAATCGACGTTTCCTTGGAAGGAAAATCAGCATGGTTGATAATCTATATGGAAGATGGACACCAACGGTTGCTTGATATTCTGCTGCATGAAGGCGCTCCTGCTCGGACGATACTTCAATAACATTCGCGCAGAATAATCGAGTGTTTACCTGCAGTTCGCCGATGGATTCCTTTGACGCACCCAACGTCACGCATTGATCGTCAAACCGTTCCTGGAGTACCTGCAAACACAGTTGCAGAAAAATGCCGGAGTACGAACAGACAACTCATACCTTCAAGGCGGCCTGACATTCGGCGTACCTGAGTAAGCTGAGTGAATGCAAATACTCCGACAAAGATTGATCCTTACTTTTCGCGGTACATGTCGACATCACGCTTGACGTCGTCAAACGATTTCAGTTTGTCGACAAGGGCATTCCGCTCGATCAATGTTTTCACCCTATCAGAGGAGAGAGACTTTTCGCAGGCTTGCATTTCAGCAAGTTGACATTCAATTAATTGGAGTTTCTCCTTGGCTTCATCACGTTCTGAAAGTAGCCGCGATGCTTGTTGTGTCAAATTCTTCTCCAAGCCCTTCGCAGAGTCGAGCCGACCCTGCAACTCATGATTGTGATTCAGAGTTTGGACAAGTTCTTCTTCTGCCCTCCGAGTCCTAATTAGAGTTTAGAGAAATATCATAGATGAATGACGGAGTTACCGTGCTTCAAGAGTCTTCACATTTCCTTCCTGGAAGTCGATTGTGTGGCGAAGGGTACGGAGCTTTGCGCCCTGTTCTTCATGAAGTTCTTCACGCGCAGTCATTCTTGGCGATGACGGTCAACCGTGATATCCGAGGGAGTGGAATGGAAGGACGTACTCTTCCCTCATGGAGGCTATCACGGACTGCGCTTCCTGCAATCTTACCATGTATACCAAAATTAGTGATGTCGTCGGCTGAGGGCGTGGTACATTTTACCGCGTCTGCGCATGCACCAGCTGTTGTTCCATTTCATAAGCCTTCGTCGTAGCCTGTATCGACTCGTGCTTTTGTTCTTGCAAGTATCGCGTGACTTCTGCCATTTGATCGGCTTCCCGATCATCAGCATTCAATGCGTGCAACGATGACACCTTCTTACCCGTCTGGCGAATTTTGAGGCTGGTTGATTCAGATCGGTTCCTATCCACTGTAGTTAACTCTTCCAACTCCAAGATCCGAGCTCGCGCTTCTGCTAAGTCACTGCCCATGGTGTGTAACTTATCACGAAGCAGGTCTGCCACCTGTTGGGCTGCGAAAACGATAGTTGGTGCAACTTGCCCCTGACTGACCACCAACCTACTCTTCGAAAGCTCGGAACGGAGTTCATGGACTATTTCTCTCGTTTCAGCGGTCAAAATGAGCCGACCACCGTCATCAAACATGGATTCAAAGTCTGGAAATTTCCCAGTGCTCTGGGTGGGGAAGAGATGGTTGGATGACAGGACGAACCTCGAAGACCGATCTGTGTGCTATCCCGCAAAGCTGCCAAACTCTCCATAGTCGCCTTCGCCTCTGATATATTCAGTGATGACGACTCTGTGGAACGTTTAAAATCGTCCAACTCGAATTTGAGCGCGGAGTAGCTACGCGGGTAATTCGATCAGAAAGCTGTAAGGGAAACGACCGTTACTCCACACTTTTTCGCAGCTCGGCCAAGTGCATCTCGATGCTTGTCCATTGCCTGCTTGTGCGCGGTTTTCATCTGAGAAAGATCCCTTGAAAGTGTGGTATTCTCCTCGTTCTTGGCCGCTAGTCGCGATTCTAAGTCCGTTATATACTCACGCTGCACATCCAGTCAAAAATAGTGCAAAATTAGGGGTCTAAGAGTGGGCAGGAATACACACCTGTTCGGCCGATTCCTTCCGAAACTGATTGTATTTGGCCGCCACAGGACCAAAGATGGCGTCGGTGTCGTCTACAATTTCACCTACAGAAGAGTTCAGGTCAAGTTCCTGTGTGTTCGCCCTGACGAATCTCTTGGGATAATCTCTTAAAGACGAAGTAGACGATGCGAATGCACGTGAGTTCGAACTAATTTCTGCATCTATGCGTTCAAAATCATCGTTTGGGCATGCACGATAGCGTCCACGCGCATATACACACCTGTTGGCTCATCCTTGAGTCGAGAAGATGTTCCCTGACGTGCAAGCCGTTCAACAACGAATGGGAAATAGTGAGCGATGGATCGACTCACTGTCGCAGAGGTGGGTGGCTTGTTATCTATGATTTCTTGGGTATGGTGCGGATAAGCTGAACTGCCCAGAGCGTGCAACTCAACGCGGCGTGATGAAAGCGAGTGTGAGAAACTGCCATCAAACCCCCTCTTCGGAGTATTCTCAGTGAGGGTCGCGTTTGTGGTCACATCGAAATTTGATCTTTTGAGTAGGTCACCGAAAGCAGCGCCTACTTGGTTTGTGTCCTTTTTCTGAGAAGGTGGTGCAAACTTGTATGGGAACATGGCCAGACGTCTAGTGCCGGTGGTAGAGATGTCGAATATTTGTGCGTTTGCTGGCAACAGGTTTGTATGCGATGGTTCTTGGTAAGTTAATCACGCGCAGCTAGCAAATGAACGCGTCGCAAGCACGTGATGCACGTGACGTTGAACTGCCCAGCTGGTCATGTACGTCACGCATGTTACGGGGGCCGCAACTGGCGAGCAATAGTGGGGTGTAGGTTAAGCTGAGGTGCTACTGTAGTTCAGGTAAGAAGGATCGTGCTGCAAGTTTTGTCTGGTGAGTTCAAGCCGCCGTGACGGTGTAGTCGGAACACATCGTTGGAGCACTGTTCCCAGCTAGTAACTAGACTACTTATCATTTCACTTGGACATATTGATTAACACACTACTAGATACCCATTTGTATACATGACCCTCGGGCCATTTATACTCGTGCGTTATGATAGTACACCTCAGCTCGCTCCCCCCAGACTACACTCGGATGAGATACTACTTTACTACATTTTGTATACTTTACTTATTGTACTTGTTAGGTTATTACCATCTTAGCTCGGCGCTCGTCTCCTTTATCAAGGTTAGGTTACAAAGTAGATAAACATAAACTATACTGACATCAAATAAGATATAATTGAAACATGGATACACCATTTCCTTTATGCTGTCCGTGATCAATTGTCTTTTGCCCCTTCCAGATTCACCGCTCCGTCCTACCTCCTTCATTGTGCAGGTGGGATAAACACCGAGATATGCGGATACGGCCCCAACAAATCCGAAGCGACGGGGAGACGTGACCGACTCCCGTCGAAGCGGGAATAAGCAGGTGGTGCTCCAGCCTCTTCCAGGACATCGATGCCTAAGCCGACAACGGGAGCATTAGGCTCGGCTGGTGGGACTCTCCCAGAAGGAGCTCCCGGAGATGGGACTCCCGTCAGCGAGGGTGCCTCAACTAGGGGATCGTGATGGCCGGATGGTGCGAGCGTCCCCCCTGCGGTAGTCGTCGTCGAGGAACTCAGTGGAGTGCGCCCCGTGCGTTCCCCGTGATTCTCCTGAGCGGTGGAAGGATGAGCGTTTCCCGGAAAGTACGAAGGGGGGTCAGGAAAGGCGGGAGGGGTACCCAGATACGACGATGGGTACAACACTTCCATGATGCTACTCGTAGAAGGCAACGAACGGCGAACATGCCTTCGTGGGCGGGATCTTGGGGTGGTGCGTGCGTAGTCTGCTTGAGCATCAGCGTCCTGTGACTCAATGTGAGCTGGGATCCGAGGGTGAGCAATCTAACACATACCGAACGTCTAGTACAGAAAATGCAAGCGCAACCCGCAACGCAGACTGTCTCTGCCATGGCAACAGCCCAGTGTTGTTCTGCGATGGGATCGTTCATCTGTTCAAGATTGTCTGTGTCCGATGCGCCAGCCTAGATTGAAAGTGATCAAACCGGGAACGACAGTGATATACCCGAGACCGGACTGAGACAGAACTATCTGTAACCTGTACTCTTGCCGAGGGGGAGAACGATGGAACAGAGGGTCAGAATTCTCAGGTCCAAGCGGCGATAACCGCCTGCAAGGAGCGAGTATCTTCTTAAGTACGGTGAACGCCGCTCCCGGGACCGAAGAGAAGACATCAGGTGTCTGAGATGAGATGACAGGTGAGATGGGGGCTCGGAAAGATGTTCGGAGACTTGAGACCAACCTGAGACTGCAAGATCTTTGAATGGTCACCATGTGGTCATAAAGGCCGAGAGACATAATGCTAGTATTTTGCGACCAAAACGCGGGCCTATAGTCAGCAATCAAGTAAATGACGCTTCTTCTCAGGCTGTTTCTGCGTGAACCGCAATACTTCCACGCTTCATCCCACGGTGGCCACCCAAGCCTCGAGAAATCCCAATCACCCAGGTCACTTCCATAGGTAGAGTCCACCCAAGCGTGCCCGTCACTTAGAGATTCGAGGCAACGTTTCCCCCCGCCACCCCTCATCGATGAAGCACTCAGGAAGGTCGCATGCTTCTCGCGTCCATAATGCTGCGCAACAATAGTACAACGCCCTGATAGCTTTGACTGTATGGGCATCTGGAGCATGAATAACCACGGGATATACGTGAGTCGTGTCTCCAACAGTGCTACATAGCACTTAGCGTGAGTGTCGCTGACAGTCGTCCGAGAGCGATGGTGTACAACATTACAAGTCCCGCATCCGTCATGAGGAGACCGCAGGCGAGCACGTACGTCGTCGTCACGGGTAGAAAATACCTTGAATAGCCCGAACTTGGGAGTGCCGCTAGTTGCCTGTATATACGTACCACAAGGGGAAAGTGGTCGCGCAGAACAACTCAACATTTGCGTCGAGATTCGATGCTTGGCTCTCTGATGATGCAGTGCTCCACTATGTAAGTGGCGCATCTCTCCTGGGCGACCATTCTTCATTGTACCTTGATTGATAGTGGCTCACAACCTTGTCAGGGTCGTATAGTACTTTTAGAGTGTCGGTCATACTAGGTCCGCACAGGACATTAAGGAGTGGCTTTCTTTCTCGTCTCTAAAAGACGTGTTCCAGGCGTCCTGGGCTGTACCAGGTACCATAGAGTCTGGCATATAGGGGACCAGTGGTGTACAGTGGCCTGGGCAAGGGTTAAGGCCCAGTGAGCCTCGACTCCATAACACAAACGGCGCTCACACAGACATTGCGTGATGACACGCGGGTTGAATGCTTGAACCCCGTAATTCATACATACAACGCGAAAGTTATAACCAGCAACAAATATACAACGCTGCGCGCCGGATACAGCTTACACGGAGTAAGCTCATAGAAATCAGGTTTGATGTGTGAAAACGGGAATGTTAATGTAAAAACTAGGTTTAGCTGAGTACCGACGGGGTATACATGACGTGATTGCTACATATCAGGGTGTCCACATCTGCAAAGCAGAACGAGTAACGTTATCGCTTCACGACCGTTGAACAATTCATTCGCAAGGGCTACCCGAGCCACCTTCCTAATCCGAAAGCAAATTTTGCTGTTTTCTGACATTCGGTTTGTCTGATGGCCAGGAGGCCATACTCTGAAACCAGTGCATTGCGGAAGAATTTTTTGTCTCCAAGATCATTGATCTGGATAGGACTTGGTGAGACCTTTACTTTTCAGAATTACTGACGTGATACAACGCGTAAAGTACCGTTGACCTGCCAGGTTGGGACAAACAATTAAGGTCTAAACTTGGGTTGGAGCATGGAGAGAACATTTAGACACACAGACCAAACAAACGTACGTTGACTCTGGATTTATGTTCGCAACCAATCTGAGGAGGCTATATTAGGGACGTCAATGAACATCCCCTCGTTGGACGATGATGGCAAGTTCTGTGGTCCCTGTACGTATCCTGATAGTCCGACTGATTCGTATATAGCTAGCGAGACAAAGTAAGAAGACACTCGAAGTAAATGAACTATCCAATCTGTCCAAAATAAACCTTGTAATTCACTTTACCAAACATATCAGTTCGGAAGTAGCAACGTAGTGATACTAGCAGCCTGTTGCTCGGCGTTCACAGCTCCCAGCTGTGATGAGTTCAACGAATCGTATATGGGGCACAGATCGTACCATGGTGCTGTTCGGATGTGTATAAGATGAATTCAAGGAGTTGACGAAGACGCTTACTAGGAATTGTGCCAAGATGACTTTGCACTCCCGCAGGATTCTCAGCCATCACGACAGCAAAGCCACTAAGAACTCATGAGCAAGCTTTCATAGCGTGGCAATGAAAAAACACTAACGCTTCTAGATGCCAGTCAATATGACTAAGGGGTATCAGGATGGGTTGCACATCGTAGATGATAAATGACTGTACCAGTGCAGGAACCATGGACCGGCATTATCTGTCACAAATCGGAAAACCATTTGTTGCCCTGATGAGCCAGCAGAGGCCACGTCTCGACGGACGGGGTTGTTGTAGTTGAAGGTGGTCGAACCGGCACTTTGAACAACATCGAAAGCATGCTGTAAATCAAGTTAGACGTGCGAATAGCTCCTCGGCAATGAACGAACGAACCCCATGAAGGTGGATGGGATGCTGAACTTCTGTGAGTAACAGCATAGAAACGATGAAGAATAAGAGCTCACAGGGATGGCACCGCCAACAACCTGGATCGTCACCTCAACAACCTGGTTGGGCTCCAAGACATACACGCTCCCGTTCGGCAGGAGGTTGGTTGCTTGTTGAGCACCACTCAAAATCTGCAACAGTACGGGTACAGTCGGAGGTCGGTACCGAACGCCGTTCAGATAAAATACACCACCAATATTGTCGGCGCTAATCACAATGTTCATGTCCGCTTGTCCATACCCGGGGATGCCGGGTGCTCCTGGATCAACGAGAGCGTGCAAATTTGTTTCCAAAAGAGGGGATAGACTCGTCGTCTGGTTGGTCGTTGGGTCTTGGTTTGGCGCGCCACTATATCGCAGAATGGCGGAACTGAGTCCATTTGTGAAGGTTGCGCCAGCGGTGTTTGGCAAGGCCCGTATCCAGTAGTTATCGACCGGCTGGGTGGCGTTCAGGATAACAGAGTAGCGTTGCCCAGCATATATTGTGAGTGAATCTACAAGGAGCGGCTCCGTCAACTGTCCGTCAGCTTCGATGACGGTCAAGTTGTGCCCATCGATAGAGAACAGGAAATTTGGGTCGCAAGATATCGCGACCAAACGGAAGCGATAGCGCTTGCCATATTGGACGTTAACGACAGCGAGCTCTGAGTTGGGCCCGCCCGCATAACGCCCGAGCCCGTTGATAAGCGAGGAGTTAGCATTGACACCAATGATGTAGTTCAGCACTGGAGAGGCGATATGATACCTTGGCACGTGAAACAATCAGAATCACCCCGAAGACATAACGAAAAACATACCAGTCTGCAAGGGTGATCACAGTTGTCTCTGGAAAACGATCTCATTACAAAATTTACGGCTTCGGGGTATCCACTTACCATCGTCCACATCATACAAGTAGAGGTAAGGATCATCAGGATCATATATGACGATAGGGCCTCTCAGCCCGTCACAAGTTTGAGAAGAATAATGCGAGTGATACCAAAACGTCCCCGTTTGGTTCTGTGCGTTAAATTGGTGAAGGAAGGAGTTGTTCTGGCTGATTGGACACTGCGTGACAAACGATGTACCATCAACATCGTTTGTGCCATTCTGGAAGAGTCCGTGCCAATGCTGAAGGAGGTGTGAATCCTGCTTTCTGGTCGAGCTCCTTGGTACATACCACACTTGTACTCAGCCACATTTCTGGATCTTGCAGTTCGTTGACTACGTTGATTGCAAAACTCTCTCCCTTTGATTGAATTTCAGTCAGAAAAGCGGAGACTGTCGTCAATGAACACACTTTATAAGCCTGAATTAGTGGTCCAGGGAAAGTGCCTCCGGCAAGTGTAGTCCTAGAGTGGGGTCAATACAAAGGAACGAGCGATCGAAAGACAACCTACGAGCGCAAGAAACCATCCGGTGCAATCAACCCATTGGAAATTGTCAGGTTAGTGACGGGCCCAACAACATTGGGCAGAGGACTAGTTGTGGCACGCGAAACGATGGCCGCAGCGTTGGCGATCGAAGGGAACAAAACGAAGGAGACTAAGAGACCGTACATTGTAGTGAATGGAATAACGCCTACTGCTCACTGAAGACCGAGCAGCGAGGACAAGAAAATAAAAGGTTAACTCCCGTATGGATAGTGAGAGTTCATTGCGGCTCCTCACTTTTATGCCTCGGATACGCGTCAAGCTTGAAAAGGCCGTGAACCGAGATGATCTCGGTTTTCCGGACTAGCACGCGTGCTTCCCCTGACAGCCTGTTGGGGTATTGTTGAGGCATCGCATACGTACCAAATCTGAACGCAACGCCAGCTACGACACTGGATTCCTTAAGGGCAGTGTTCTAGTAAAGAGCAACACTCCTTAACACCGCCGCGGCAGCGAAATCAAAACACTTCGCAAATTTGGAGTGTCTGGATCAGGAGACTATCTCCAACTTCAGTTGAATGTCATTTCGGAACTCGAAACAAGTGATCCATTACTCAATCGCACGCCTACCGAACACAGTTACGATCGCGCGTGGTGGTGTTAGCGTATATGTTGTTCCGTGGTGCGTGGCCGTGGGTGAAGATGGTGACAGTAACAATGTCAAATTTGGTCAGACTACTCTAATTATGGCAACCAACCGTTACCTCACGCAATCAAACATTGTTCCTCGCTGTTCGCAACGTCAGTACAGTGTAGGCACACATACCACAGATACAGCCAAACTCTTCTAAATCCCTGATAGGCTCGGATTTCTTGGCCGATCGGCGAACTTTCAACTTAGAAGCGAGTTAGGCTCGGATTTGAACACGACTGAGTCCGAGGAATCTGGAACTGAAACTGATGGCTGGCGACGGTGCTTATACTGGTTCGGTCTCGGGAAGTCGCGCTACCTCCTCGCCCCAGTATGTATTGATATGGTGGCAAGTAGCTACGGGAACACCTGATGCTATCACCTCTCCATTGCCACAGCATCCAGATATACTTATACGCACGGTAAGGCCTGGCCGCCGGCGCCACCAACCATCACCCAGCAATAACGTCATAGGCCCCATACATGACTTAGCCCAATAGACGCCCATTCAATCTGATTGATCTGTTGTGCTCGGTGGTATGTGCCAGCGCCGGACCGCACTTTTATGGTCGCTTCTGCTCGTAGGATGGACTTGCGAAGTCTTCGGAGAATCAGCCCCTTGCGCGCATAATCAGCTCGCTGACCATGCGGTGTATAGTGGGCGGCATGCGAGCGATCCTAGACCTTGCCCTATCCGATGTCGAAGACTCAGCGTTTCGGAATCCTGAAACAAAAGTAGCCAACCTGAGGTAAGTAGGTGCGGATTGGGTGGAACTCCACGGCGTTTTTGGAGGTCGTTTCGCGGCGCTGTCGCATTCCGAAAGATCGGTACGTCGCCCATTACCGCCAACAGACTTCGGTTTCGTTTCCCTTGCAGCCCAGCGTCAGCGTCTCTCGTATATTCAGTAGGGCCACGCGCCAGATCTATATCAAGATCTATAGCACTATAATGATGATCTACTTGGTGGCATTTGTCTCTTTTTTTTCGGGTGTCGTAGAGCAAGGTGCACCGTAATCAAGACTCCGCCGTCTTCTGTTCAAATCGTTAAAAATAATCCTTCCAAAGCCGCTCAACCTGCGGTCAATGTCGTTCGGTGTCCAGTTGTATCATGTGTCTGACATGAAACGTCGACAAAACCGAAATGAAAACAATCGCCCCATGGACACCAACCAGACCAGTGACTCGTTGCCGGTATATGACACACCAAAGGCCACCTCATTCTCCGTCGATAATTTGCACGGCCAAGAACAAGGAGCTTCCACGATACATAGTCGCACGATGGGCATATAGTACACGAATGTGCGTGATCCGTGACGCAGAAGCAGTGGGTGCGCAACATGCATCTGTATACCGACACAGTCCTAATCGCGTTATGAGCCATACCTGAGCACTGGCAGTTCATGACTTCGTCGTACTACCGGGACTGGTCTATCAGAGCGATATCGCTCAGCTGGCCATTTTATACACCCAAACTAGCATTTCTCTTGACTGTCAGAACCTCATCCCGATCGAGTGATGATACGCTGCCCTGCCAGTCAACACCATTCAGCGCAATATATAGTGACCCTGAACCATGCTCCAAGGATCACCATTTAGTTGACAAGCCCATTATCGTCTCGAATGTCGTTGTCGATAGCTCGCACGGATACGTATCCCTAGTTTGGAAAGCCTACATGCCGTGCCCGACGTCGTGTCAGTGATATTCCTCCGGGGATCCCAATGTTCGCCCTCGGGCCTCGGCTACTGTATAATGTATATATGGCAACCCCGCGGGTGCCGCAGACGAAACTCATTCTCGAATCTTGACGAGCCCGGGCCCGGATCCCGAGGCTCATATGAAAGTCCAGCCGAACTTGAACAACATCCGATATTATAAAATAAGTAAAAATAAAATTAATGAATTTACTGTAGGCTGCATGGTAATAGTGGCCCGAGCTTTTCAAGTTGCAAGCAGTGTCACTGGCTACCGTTGGCCGGGAGGGTCAGGTCCATTTTTGGTAAGAAAAATGAGTTTGCAGTGTCCCGGGTCCTGGTACCGCCGCATTCGTTCAGTCACCTTGTGTGACTGACAAGCTCTAACAGTTAGAGTGAATATTAGGAAAGTGCTAAATAAATAAAATAAAAATAAAATGTCCGAACTTTTTTGCCAAGATGCCAATGATTTATAATACATTACCAAAAGATCGTATCCCACTATAATGCCTGCTAACGTGAATTAGAGAAATTAGGTAATTTTTTGCATGATAATGAACTTATAATGAACCTTGTAATGCCCAAATCAGGGTTAGCATGCCTTACAAGGCAGTTGCAAGGGGTCGTAAGCCGGCACCATTATCATGGCACAAGAAAATTTGCGACAATTATTTTAATACTAACTAACTATCGCATGGAGCTGTGCAGATGCAGCAGGTTCGTCATAGCAAGGGGGTGTGGCAAGCCGAGAAGCTCCCAAAGGGTTGCCGGTCGGAGTGGGAATCTGCACCCAAAAGTATAGTGTACACTAGACTACATAGTTATGTACATTCTGCGCCTTCTAACCCTAACCTTACCCGATCATGTGACTACAATTGGTCTCGTTCGGTCGAGTTGGCCGTTTTGCCGAGTCGGAGTTTAAATTTGGTCGACCTATCCTTGCTGTGACGAATCTGCCCACAGCACAGCGTGTTTGTTTTCCAGCATTTTTCCGACATAAGTATATTATTTAATGTTATTTTGTTTGAATGTATGTGATGTCGGTCACAGCTCACTCACTGCCGAACCCTGCTGCCGAGGAGAGGACCCCAGCTGTCCGAATTTAGAATTGCTCGACCAAAAATGGACCTGACCCTCCTGGCCAACGGTACACTGGCGTTGTCGAGGGCCTGCCAAGAACCTCGGAGCCTGAGGTTAAGGCTAAACAGCGACCGTGACGGCGCGCGACACAGGGCGCGTCCGGGCCAGGGATAGGCACGAGCGCGGATCGAACAATAGAGCTCGGGCCCTGCAGGGTTAGCCGAGTGTGTACACAAACAAAAGTATCGTACCGAGATGGCTATGGGCGAGCCGCTGAGGATTTGGGGTGCGCCCTGGACCGTGCTTGCCTGTCTAACAGGCCTGGCTGTTTTCAAGTTCCTCCCACTCCTTGGAGATCATCGTCGCAATAAGGTATAATTGATATTGGTAGTATAGCCTCAGGCCTCCGAATCCCGTTAATGCTACTCCTGTTCATACTGACATTCGCTCGTCCAGGTCTGGATCCTTGGGGTGGTCTTACTCCTGGCGGCGCAGTTCCCGTTCCAGTACCTCGTTTCCAACCTAAGAACGCAATGATCGCGCATTGCCGTTCCTGTTAACAAAGACGCCCCTGTCCCTGTCCCACGCTTTGGTCGAGTGTGGGTGGGGTCCAGCTGACAGTGCAACCCTCACTGAATGCGCACGATTGAGGAGAGAGCGAGGACATCACAATCGAAATACATGCGCAGTGACATAAAAATGATTCGCGGCAAGCATGCAGTGGTATGACGCGGTAGTCTTTGCAGATCAGATTTACTGCCTGCACGCATTTCGCCGGATCTAGCAATCTATGGTTCGTACTTGAGCTTGGGACCTGCCACGGTGGTTACGACGGGAGTTCGCAGGGGGACTCGCATTCACTCTGTTCTGTGACCTGCCTTCACCGTGACTCAAGCTGTCTACCCCAGAAGTTAGAGCCCGACTTTGGCACGGTTACTATACAGCAAAATGCCTCAGGTATGCGGTACACCATACTGAATCTTGCTCTCGCGCGCCCATACATTCATCCACTGCACCGGTGCCGGCGCCGGCTCGCGCAACCAACTGTCTTGGTCCCGTCCCATCACCAAGCAAGAAAAACATGATTGACAAGCAGCACGGTCACCTGGATCCGATGGGATTCATCGTTGCACGCAGCCAGCAGTGGACGTGCCATGTGCCAGAGTACTCGAGTGCGCGCGTGCGCGTGAGTTTTCGTCAGTTGTGCAAGTTTTGATCCCCTCGTCGTGTCGCGATGTTGACTTTTGTGTGGACTGTCACGGTTTCGCCTTTCAAATTTCAAGTCGCATGGTCGTACCCGGCGTGCTACGGGCTCGTGGTCGAGGACACTGGCTTGTCCGTCGCAATCCGATATACGACATACCTGACGTTCTGTCGTCTCACCCATCATCCAACGCATGAATCCTGTGCTCGGTACCATGCCTCTCACTCACGCACCTGGATTACGCTCTGTACTAATCATGAAGCCATAGGCCCTACACTGCACAGTGATCCTCCGTAGCGCCAATACTCAGCCGCAGGACGAGCTGGGCTCGGAAATCAGGTTCACACTATCATGTTGTCTGGCGATACTTAGCCGACGTGGGCCGCCAGCCAGTCAACGAGCAGAAAGCGTACGAAACGCGGTAAACGGAACCAGCCAACTCGGAGTGCGACCTCGTTTCGCTCTAAGACTTTCGGTATTCAAGCACCCGGACCTTGCTCACTTTACAACTTATCTGGCGGGCTACTCGATCAGAGTCGTTGTATCGTCGATTGGCTATCTAGGTTCTCGACACTCGAGCGTACTCTACCGAACTCGCGTACCTGCATTGGTTGTGACGCGCCGTGGTTGGCATATACAAGATCGAGGTTCACGCATACGCGCACAGGGGCATGTTTGAAGCAAGAAATTACATTATTGTATGTTCGGTATCACAAACATCGTAATAGATAGGGGATGCATGTTTAGGTCCTGATTTAGCTTTCTTCCTTTGCGCCGAGGTGCCAGTATACATGGACACGTTAAGAAGATTAGACTAGTACCGAAGCGTCCCCAGGTGTGTCTGTCCCCAGGCCGTGTTAGGGAGGCACAGTTGGTCCCAGTCCGCTGTGTGAGAAGTGATAAATCTCTGCGGTTTGCGCTAGCACAGTGAGGTACGGGATGGGACATACGTGGTATCACTGGGGCTTCTTCTTTAGCCGTTTCTTTCGGTGCTTCTGCCATCACTACAGCAAATCCGCTAGACAGGGGGATCAGCTCTAAATCGTGTTAATCTATTGAATTGACGTACTGGTTGAGATGCCAGTCAATGTGACTAGATATGGGCACGTGAGAACACTACTTATAGGACTCTCAAGGTAATCACTCACCAGTGAAGGAACCAAGGTCCCGGGTTATCCGTGATAAAACGGATGGTCACGTTGTCGGTAGCGCTGTTGCCTATGGATACTACGTCGCGCCGGACAGGATTCACGAAATTTGTCACATTGCTGCCCGCGACCCTCACAACATCAAATTTGTGCTGAAGGAAATATTTAGTGAGAGACAAAAAAAGGGTGGAGTAGACCACATACGCCGTGTAGGTGTATAGGGTGCTAAAAAAAATACGCCCAGAGTCAGCATGGAACGTCACTTTACAAACGTAGCACTTACGGGGAAGCCAGGGGCTGCAACTGGATTCGGGAAGCTTATCTCTACAACCTTATTTGGGGGAAGCTCATAGACGCTTCCGTTAGGCAGCAGTTGCGAAGGATGTCTTGCTCCACTGAGAATCTGGAGAAGCACAGGGATAGGGGCATTGATGTAGGATACATTGTTAAATGTAAAAAGCCCCTGCGAGCTGAAGCCCGGA
>JBBPQN010000423.1:0-16277 GCA_038092575.1 Boletus subluridellus
AAATGAAGAGCTTCTCCGCAGATACGTCGCCATTGTGAGTTCCTTTGTCTCTTTGTCTTCGTCATACTCATCTTGTGACTTGCTCCTTTAGGTGATGACAGTGGCGAGGCAACGGCAGCTCCTGACGACTTCCTCACCACAGTACATTATTGACCTGTCAACTCTGCGTAGCATGCAGTTGCAAATCCACAAGCTTAACGAGGAGTTTGAGAATCGCTATCGTGCGATGAAGACCTCTGCTGGCGCCGCCGCTGCCAATTCTCAACAGCACGCTTCACTCGCATCTACTACTGCTCGTATACACCCTGCTTCTCCTCACTCGGTGCCTCAGATGCAGAATGCACCTGCACCTCAGATAGCTCCCCCTGCACCCCAGAGTATTGGACGTCCGGTCTCTATCAATCCGTCTCCACCGCAACAATCACTTCAGCCTCCGCCTTCGCACTCCCAGCTTCAACACCTACCTCCACCTCAATCCCATGCGCAGCATGACCGGTCCCAACCCCATCCCCAACAACAATCCCTGTCACATCCGATCAAGAAATCCTACCACTCCCCCATTCCACCCAGTCCGTCAGTTCCGCCACCCCCCTCCACCGTTGCATCCCCTACCCCTCCACCTGCGGCTGCATCATCGTCCACCCCTGCTACCAGTGCCCCCACTCCTCAAACCACAGCTGGTTCACCCCAGACCCCGAAGTCACCCCCGTCGAAAGCGGCTGCCAAGACCAGGACTGCAACTCGGGCTCACCGGAAAATGTCGACGGGAGGTAAAGGTCCAGCTACACCGGAAATGGCCCCTTCCGTTTCTGGAGTTAAGCGTCCACCCGAAGAGGACGTCGCCACACTCACCAGTGTAGCCCCTTCGGAAGCTGAAGCAAGTAATGCACCATCGCCGAAGAAGGCCAAGACGGAATGGGAGGGTGAGACGAGTGATGCGCTTCTCAAGAAGCAGCAGGAGTTGGAAAACATCAAGTCTGACGACGACGCCGCTGCATTCTTTGATCGCATGAAGGAACTCTTTGCCATGACCGCGTCTAACACGGACGATGGGATTCACCATGACATCGCCTCTACCTTGGATCAGATTCTGGCAGGCGTGGCTCAGGAGCCTGCGGACGCAGCCGCAACAGCTGCAGCTCTTTCTGTACACAGAGCTGGGGATGCCGGTCCACCACCCACTGCTCTCTCACCTCATATGGGCCCCGCCAATGATGCATTTTTGGAGTTCCTGTCTTTCTCTACGTTTACCACTCTCGAGGACGAGGATAACGATTCCAAGGCTCCCACGCCTGATCTTGTCCCTTCGTCCGAGACTAACCCTAGCCCAGAATCTGGCTCGGAAGGTGATTTGATGGGCAGCACTGGATCGCCTGATAAAACCAAAATTGACGAGTCAGGAGACCGCTCCGATCCTCTTCGACTCGGATCTCTGAGAGAGATTGACGGAGGCGAGTCAGCGTATTATCAGGCCGATAACTGGAAATGGGAAGGGCCGATGCAGACGCTCGACCAGTCATGGGCGATTTTTACTTCATAGTTTGGTCTCGTCGGATTGTGTGTTCTGGTTATTTATTTGCTTCCATCTTTATGCTGGATATACTCGTTTCTTTTTCCTTTCGCGCTCGTGGTGACCTACTCATCTCCATCCAGACTGCCTCTACCCCTGTTATCCTACTACCTTCTTGGTTTATGTGTCACTGCTCTGTATTCCTAATGTTGTTCTACTCTGCTATCGCGTATTCTTGTTCAGACCTTTGTCTCTTAATGAATAGTTAACTCCGAGCCGTGGTATGTGTTTTGAGTGTACAATGAATAGATGGAAATGGTACAAGGGTCAATTATTTACTTCAGTCCGTCTGGGGGTTTCAAGGTACGGGACTGGCGAGTATTACTAAGTACCCGTGCCTTCAATAAAGCAAGGGGGTCACGACTTTGCGACGAACTCGTCGACAAAAGAGATGAAGGAATAGCGGAGCTCTGCAACCTTGCTCTCCTGATGCTTGTCCGTGCTTCATGTTCCCTCCTACCCCTTTCCCACTGCTCTCGAGCCGCATTCTTGGATTCGTCATCTTCTGCTGCGAGCTGTAACGTCTCTGGCAACCCATACCGGCCTTTGAGCTGATCGTCCGCCGCACGTTTCGCCGCATCCACCTTCTTCTCTGCACGAAAACGTTTGCGAACGAGGGAAGAGAGTGCGTAGGGATCGCTATTGTAATGATCGGATACATCCTGCAAAGATTCGAGTCGAGGTATCTGCACTTTATTGACGTGCTCTTGAGCCGTCGTCGATTTCTCCAACGCTGCGAGCGGATCTGCGGGCCCGGCATTGGGATCGGTGTCTACCAGTCGCGCGTTCAGTAAAAAACGCAAGAGAGAGGAAAAAGTGCGGTATCACGCGCACCATGTATCGCGAAACCGCCATTCTCTTCAGGATTCCATTCTTCGTCTTTTTGTCTCGCACCCGAGACGACGACATAACGGGTATTCTGCAAAAGCGGATGTCAACGCCCGAACTTCACACATTTACAAACTGGGACCACGCCGAACCTTGGGATCCGTCTGAATCTCGAACCAGCCATCGCACAGGTGGCATTTGCATCGAAACGAATAGATGGGTGTGGAGTAGTACGATCCGACTTTCTTCTTCTCTGCGTTGTAGCGCACGCCCATGCCGATGTGGTTGTTGCATGTTCCACTGGAATAGGGATGTGAGCCGCGCGCGGGTGGAGAGAAACGGAAGGTTAAATAACGTACCACCAGATGTTGAACGGTAGCTCGAAACGGGTTATCAAGATGCCCTTGTCGAGTTTCCTGGCTCGATCGCCCAGAGCATGTTTACCTGTGGACGAGGTGAGCACTGGTTCCTCGAACACGAGGCCAGAACGTCAAACCTCTGTATGCATTGAGACTCTTGTGTTTCTCTCCGTCATAATCCGGTGGATAGTACTTGTTGAATCCTGAGGAGAGAGATGAGCCTCGGATGGTTTGGCCTCAGACCCGACTTTCCTTGCATTATTGGCTGGCGTCGTCGGTAAGCAAGTTAGGTGATCACGTGAGTACCTAATAATTATCAATCTACGGCTCTTGCCGAAATAGTGTAACGTCCCTAAACTTTAATCTTCATATCCTCATCAACACAAAAACCCTTGGGTACGTGGAATATCTATATTCTTTTGTTGTTGTTGTTTTCGCATACGACTCACCCATCGTTCCTAGTCACCTTCTGACTCATTCACCACACACGTCCCCATCATCCAGAATGAGTTACGTCGCCAAGGACGAGAAAGCATACGATGCAGCTGGCGCCGTTCCCGCTGCCAAAATCCATAAAATCCGCATCACGTTGACGAGCAGCAACGTCAAGAACTTGGAAAAGTGTGAGCAAACACCCCGTCTCGTCTTTCTCCATCGCTTTGTTTACTCACATCGTTCCCCAGTCTCGACCGATCTCATCAACCGCGCCAAGGACAAGCAACTTCGCGTCAAGGGCCCGGTCCGCCTTCCGACTAAAGTCCTCAAGATCACCACTCGTAAAACGGTATGGTTTTCTTGCCTCGCATGCACTCCGTCTCTCTCTCACACTCCCCACTCTTCAAGCCTTGCGGTGAAGGTTCAAAGACCTGGGACCGTTACGAACTCAAGATTCACAAGCGTCTCATCGACCTTCACTCTTCTAGCGAGATCGTGAAGCAAATCGTAAGGAGAACGTTTGTTGTGCACCGGTCCCACTCTGACGGTGATTCCTCAGACTTCCATTAGCTTGGAACCTGGTGTAGAGGTCGAAGTCACCATCTCCTCTTAAACGCATGCTGTACTGTATACGATCTATGTACCTATGACCATGCGTTGACAAGACAGTTCTCGTTGGAAATCGAGCCAAGAAAATGAGTTATTGTATATGGTAGGTCTAATGAGCGTAACAACCGTCAAGTCCGTACATAAATTACCATACAACGATGTCTCTAAGGTATCATCAGGAGAAATGCAATCCGAGTATAAGGAAACGTAAAGTGCAGAATGCGGTGAGCATACATGAGGTGAACGCATGAGAGTAAAGAGTCACAGGTAGACCGCATAGGATCCAATGACCGGTCGGTGGTCACTCCGACCCTCTAGGAGACGCATCTCCCGGTCGTCCAGACTTCTGTAACTCAGACAGACAACGTCGCCTTTGGCGGGATGTGGCGCGACGTTAAGTGTTGAAACAGCGGACTCCTGCGTAGCGATACTCTGAAAGGTGTCTCTTCGGAAGGGGAAGAGACGCCAACGATTAGAAGATGGTGGTGTTGGTATAAGATCCTTGGGAGGAACAGGGGGTGGAAACTCTGGGAGATCATCACTTCGAAGCAGGGGAACAGACGGGAGCGACGATGAATCCGAACCGGCTTCTAAAGTTCTCTGGGTTGGCGGAGCGTCCGTGGAAGAGCCGTGCGTCGTGTCATCGGAAGCTTGTGTCGGTTGCCGCACAGAGCCGTGGCCTTCGTCTTGTGCCTGATCGACAGTTTCTGTTGACCTTGTTCGAGTGGGAATCCAAGGTGGTTTGGGTATGTTTAATGACAGCGGCCGGTTTCCCGTGGTCGTCTTCGTTGCTGGCCGACTGAAGTAGTCGTGCTTAGCAGAGGAGGTAGTAATGTCAGTATTCGGCGAGCCTCCCGAATCACGTCGAACTCTGATTGAGAACGGCCGCATAGCTTGCGAGATCAGAGTACCGACTCGCGTCCGTTGTCTTGCCATTTCCACTACATCTGGCTCCGCATCACCGACATCAGGTCTGACGGTCGACTTCCATAGAATACGGTCGCACCTGCAACCATCTCAGGATCAACCAGTAATTCGATTTCAGCAAAAACTATACCAACCAACTAGGAACCCGCTGTTTGTGAGAAGAATCATAGACAGCAATGTCGTCTTCATCACCATGAGGCTCGATGGGCGTTGAAGGCGCAGACTTTGTAGAAAACCCCCGCGATGAGGGTCGAGGAATTATGATACGTTGCTTATCGGGTGGTTCCAATAATCGCCTTGTTTCGGACGGAAGTTCAATAGGGCTTGCGGGAAGATCTTCAGCAGAAGACGGAGGGTGCTCAACAATGTCGGGAGACTTCGACCTTGTTACAACATCCCGCAGACCATTGGCACGCTTGTTCCGCAACCACTTAGCCACCGGGGATGCTGGGTGCGATTGTGAGACAACGGTTGGCGAGAGGAGCGTCTTCCATTTTGTTTTCGCTTTTTGAGCAGCTAGAGCCAGGACCATACGTCCACCTTCGCCTGCGGACGGATTCAGGGTAAATGGAGTGAAGTAATCGTCGTCTTCGGGCTCCGAGGCGATGCCCCTAGAGTGCGAGGTCCACCCGGACGACGCCAGCGAACGCGATTCGCCTTCGACATCATCCCCGTTTTCTTCCTCTTCGCCACCCTCTCTCTCAGTCTCGTTACCGTCTATTGGAGAACGCCTGCTGCGCCGTCGTTTTGTCTTCAAACGGCTCGCCACGTCATACTTGAAAGTCGGCGGAAAGTTAATAGGCGCTTCTTGGAAACCAGAAAATGCCGAGTTTGTTTCCATTTGCCGTTTCAGTTGATCAAACGCAAATGCTTGTGCATATTCTGCGGGAAACTCTGTTTAGCCCCGCTCGTGACTAAACAAGGAATCACAAGGGGACACGCACCATGTCTAGAAATCAGCCAGTCCGCATGTAATCGGGTAATATCCAAGCGGAAATTCAAATCGCCACAAAGGAAGGTATAGTCGAATCTGTCTGTGATATCTGATAGGGTGTGAGAACACATTATTTGAGAATCATTCGAATGTCTGGTCACCTTCTCTTATCGTTCTGGGATCATGGGGTTGTAGAAAGTCGTCCACCGCAAGCTCAGCCTACAAACAAGTCAGCAAAGTGCAACTAGCATCGTGCCATGTCATAAACGACCCGACCTTGATCTTCGCTAGATTTGCAAGCCGGTGTTGAACCTTGCCTTCGTGCGCTGCAAACATGATCTCATGAAAAATGAATGGGTGTAGTAACACGTAACACACCAGCCAGGTGAGCGTTCAAGAACAAGAAGGTGGAACCATCGATCTTGAGGCTGATACCGACCCCACCTTTATTACCGACACGTCCACCAATTAAACCAGCAGTGACAGCTGATTTTGAGAATCCTGCAAGACTCGTGAGCGAGTAACATTCCCAGGTAGACATAAACCTGCCTTCCACTAGGTCACGCAAGTCTTTGTGTATGTAGACCGAAAGGTATAATCCCATCATCCTCTCCTTCACCAGAGGCACATAAGGCCCCAGTTCCGACTCTTTAACGGTCACGCGACGATGCAGTGAATGACGCTTTGGCGAAGCTGCAATATCTTTGAGTGCATGTTCTCCCTGTACCTGAGGACCTGCTTGCGTTCGATGGCACAACCAGTGTTCAAGCGTAGATGTCCAACCAGACTGATGGTAGTTCACCACAATTTCGTCTGGAAGATCATCGGAGCTTTTCCACCCACGGCTAGCCTCATCTCGCTCCTTGTCCTTGCGCTTGGGACTTTGCAAATGGAGGAGGTGTTTCTCGTGGTCATCGCTCTTGTCTTTCTCCTTCTCTTTATCGGGTACTCCAAGTTTGATGCCAGCACCGAGACCCATGGGTATACCTGCGGAACTGTCCATGGTTATGCACGGAGGACGGCCCAATATTCTTACCAGACGAGCTTGGGCATTCTTGCCCTGCTCTTCAGAAAGGTCAGTTTGATTGGGATATAAACGATCTAAAATCACCTACACAACAACGAGATGATATGGATGCACAGGCTCTGTAGACAGCACAGGGAAAGTGGACACGTCATCTGGGCCGTGCCTGTGGTTTCCATGCGGAAATACGGCACCCAGCAGCTCTTCCAAGTCGCCCTACATGCCAATGTAGCCAAATTTATGAGTTCAACTTCAGACGTACCTTTGGTAGCGAGTCGTGCATATTCCACGTCATTATCCTGATCTTCAGAAACTTTGGATACCTCCGCGAAAATTGGAGCTTGGGTGATGGAAAGGCAACGTCATTCTGAGGGAAAACTGGTAAAGCCGCTGTTCCAGGAGACGCGGGGAACAGTGACTGTAGTCTCGCGAAGACAGTCTGTTGGCCTAGACAGAATATACAATCCACTGTTAAATCGATACCAGACGTGATGGATGAGTCGAAAACTACCTTGACGTACTGAACGAGGTTGTTGCGGGATGGTTCGAGGCTGCTGGGGGATGTTTGTGAGCATTTTAGGCCCAACAATCGGGCCCTATGGCCTGTTCTTAAGGCTCAATGTCGAGGCAGTGGTGCAGAAGGTTAGGAAGACAACATAAGCGGCAATTGCGGGTCAGTGTTAATGAACCTGTTCGATGCAGTACTGATTATGTAACCAAGCTCCCTAAACTGAGTGGGTCTCCGTCGATGTCAAAATGGTACAGAAGAACAGAATGGTCGGTGGAGTTCGTATCTGGCACGCCACGGTCATCCTGGCATCAGCCAAAACGTGGTTGACATTCATCACCCGTACCTGGTGTCCATGCTGCACCGTCAGCATGTCTTCCACCCTTGACCCAACGCGGATGACCCGAGGCGAAACGCTCGTGAACATCCGTAGCTGCAGTTAACAGCAGCTCTTACGCCGTCTAAAAACTCATCGCAGTGTACAGCCCGCTTTTCCGCGCCGCGATCCACCAGTCAATGCATATTCACTTACATTCTTCTTCGAGGCAATGCGCCGAGATGATTACACCGGTTCTACCCTCTGCGGCCGCTAAAAATGGAGTCCTTTATGGGCCCAACAGTCACCGAGGGAGAAGCTTACCGATCTTGGTCAAGTGCATATCAAGAATTGGTTCTTCTACCAGTCAATTGATAGGGTATATGCCCAGGATATTGAGAATTTCGGATCAGTGCCATATTAATACATAACCAGGTGTTGGTGGACCCTGGAGGAAACTGGAGCAAGGGAATGATATGGTGATTGACACAAGGCGCTGCTCGCTTCCTGAGGAAACGGTACAAGAGAAAATATTTGGCTTTGGAGCGAGAATATGTGGCTTCAAAACAGGAACAGGAATCCGCGAGTCATTGTCAGGTAGTACTCAGCATGATGAGGCATGACGAAGCTTGGGCGAGTGATGTGGGCGAAAATAGCGTGGCACCTCCATGACCGAGAGTCGTGTTCTTATGTATCAGCGTACAGCACCGTTTCTCTAGCAGTAGGCAGAACAATGAAGAACGCACGTCAGCTGGTTGGCCAGATAAATTACAGAGAATCCAGAACGACGCCCCAGACCGCCACCACCTCCACATGAAGACACACCGTCATCCCCTATCCCAAAGTTGTCCGACATCATCCTGCTACCTTCTCGAATCCTTCTTGAAGTATTCACTGTTTATCGCGGTGGCCTGTGCCATATCAAATACAGTCTCTCCGACACCGAGAAAACGCTCGGCCAGGGAGCGGAAGGTTGGGTCTGTAATCCTGTTCGTCTCGATACTAGAGTCGAATGGGTTAACTTGAGAGAATGAGAAGAGGAGAAATGAAACCCACGTGAACCCACTTGAACGTCGAATGCCAGCAATAACCGTTGACACCAAGACGGCGTCTGCAGCATAGTGGACAAACCGACCAAGAACCATGTTGTGATGGACGACTTGTGGTCAATGAGGATGTTTAAGAGTGATCCAGACAGATACTGGACACTGCAGCAGAGTTTGTTAGAGAGGGTAGGAGGTACTGCCGCGATGGCTCCCGAGTCGTGTGTCCGCCGGCTGAACGGGACGGGAAAGGAAAGTCTCCTATCTCCTAAAAGGATTACCCGCCAGAAACTTGACCTTCGTACATATGCTCACAGAGGTGGTACTGCGCGGTCAGCAGGTGGTGCTGGTCCCATCCACTCCAGATCATGTCGAGGTATACAGCATTCATATTGTCATGCTCCCCACATACTCAATTGATTGCTTTAGAGGTATCATCGTTGGATGACCGATCCAAGGTTGCTCAAGGATACAGGTACCGACCCTCTCACCCTGGAAGAAGTTTACGAGATGGAAAGTACGTCAATCGCAACACAGAATCCCATGAACGACAAGTTAATATTATACAGAGCACTGGCGAGAGGACCACGACAGTAAGCAGCGTCTGGCTCAGTTTAGGCAGATATTCATATCCTGTGGTGGTAGAGCTAACGTTTATCATCCTCGCGGAGGGTGGGGGTGACATCGCATCCCTTCCAATGGTTGGTGATGTGAACGTTTTCCTCAAAGGCGATCCCCGTGAGGATGATTTTGAAGCGGAGGTCAGTGTGATGATCGCAGGTATGTAATCGTAGAATCTTCGAGATAACACGTTTAACTGCTTCCCCTTCGCTTGCAGAGGAAAGCTATCGGGGAAAGGGCCTCGCGCTTGAGGCATTGAGGCTTATGCTATCGTATGTGACTGAGTCACCTGCGTCCTTTGCGAGCCCGCCGCTATCGTTGTTGCCCAGCCCCCCTTTCCCCTTTCCAATACGATCAGAAAGCCTGGTGGTGCGGGTAGGCCAGGAAAATGTGCCCAGCATCAGTTTGTTCGAACGACTTGGCTTCGTGGAAACCAAGGGGGCCAACGCGTTCGGTGAGAAAGAGATGCGATTTTGGAATATTGATGCATGTGGGGCCCTTCTCTCACCCTCCTAAACTCCTGTCGCATCCATATTTAGATTCTATTGTCCTAGTCATATCCTCCGTCTGTGGATCTGACTCCGAAGATCCCTTCCCGATCGTATAAAAGCGGGTTCAGAAATTTCCCAAGGATTTGCGCGGCTTGATTACTTACCGCCATCATATCACACACTACATTGGGTTGGCTACTTGACGTTTCGTACCAGGTCGTTCAAGTTGAATAGCGAACACCATCATTCAAGAGTCCATTTCTCAAGTATTTTCCATCCAGAGAAACAAGAAACTCATATCCTCTTGCTGGATATTTGGGTCAGTACACTGAGAAAGCACAGCCTCGCTAGTGTTTGGTCCGCGACTGTTTGCGTGTGCTTGGTTCCTTGCTTACTCATACAACGCGGTATTAAATAGCACGCCACCCACGACGCGTTCAATTAACGCGTCTTCTCCGATCCACCATGTCGCAGTAAGTGCCAGAATCTTCAACGTCGGTGGTGTACGCTCGTTTATCTCAATCTCTTCAGAGAAAAATACGTATACGGACATATACCTGGTGTTCCCGTTGGTACCATTTTCAAAAATAGGTATGCGTTCATCCTTACTATCTCACTTCTCACTCATCGTCCAATCTCCAGGGCAGAGCTTATGGCGGCTGGTGTGCATGCTCTTAGTCAGGCAGGAATTCATGGAGATGCGAGAGAAAACGGTGGTGCCTATTCGATCTGTATTTCTGGAGGATACGAGGACAATAAAGATATGGGAGATAAGATGTACGTCAATTTGCCACCGTCCGGAGATATGCGTCCTCATCGCTGCTTATAGCACCTACGTTGGCTCGGGTACGCTCTATGCAATGACTAAGCACGTCTTTTAAATGACAGATTATCAGGGGGGCAGGACGCGAGCGGGGTACGTCTGTTCTTTGTGACAAAGCTTCTTGCCACTAAGTCCCTTCCAGCAGCAAGATGCAAACCAGTCGTTCGAGGATCCTAGAAATCAATCTCTACTGGTGGGTTCCTCAACAAATCGTCTATCGTTGTGCCTCACATCCCTTCAGAGATCCTTCGAGACAAAGCTGCCCGTCCGAGTGATACGAGGCAAGAGCAAATCCAGTTACTACGCGCCCCGCTCAGGGTGAGACACGCACCGATATTGATGGTTGCACAATGACTCACGTTCGTTGGCAGGTACAGATATGACGGACTCTATACCGTAGATTCAGTAGGTGCCATATCCTTGCCTCAGGATATCACATTCTTATTCTTGTCCAGTTCAAGATGGATAAAGGGAAGAAAGGTTACAACATGTGCTTCTTCGAACTTACGGTATGGTTTACGGTTTGTTAAGTTAAGGCCGCTAACTCTTTGACCACTAGAGAGTCAGGGAAGAGGGTGACGGTGATATTCCCACCCGACGCCTCCTCACCCAGAGCAGAATGAACAAGATGCTCAGGCGATCAGTGAGATGAATTCTCTGTGCCGTCCGGACCTGTTAGCTCTACATTTCAATGCTTTCTTGTTCTGATGCTTTCTTGTTCCGATTGTGCTATTAATACACTGCATCATCCCGTGTACCTCACCTTTCCCCCTGTATTCCTAATGACTGGATCCAAGTTATATGGATCAGGGTATATATCAACCAGTGTTCCAATGTAAACTAATATGAGATGGTCTTGGGAGCGGGAACTGAGTGATCTCTGAAACCCAAGTGCGATGTGTTTGAAAAAGTTGGTTGAGATGATTGGTGGAGTAAAGCAAAGGCTCGAGTGAGAAAGGACCAAAACAAATAACATATGAGGAGTCAGAAAACCGCAGCAGACATCATCGCGGAACTAAACGACCGTAGTTGTGAAAGACTGAACTGGTGGAGCGTCCTGTATGTAGTCAGTGATGCTCATCATATGCATCATTAGAAACCGAGGAGACTCACCACCAACGGTTATGGACATGGACAGACAAATTTGTGCGCATCTGGATCATCTACAAGGTTAGAAAATCGGCAGAGTACATGCTCAGTACTCGTCCAGGATTTCCCCATCTTCGTCGGGAATGCTGACGATACTCTGCGGACGCGGTTTCGAAAGTGAAGCGCCTTCAAGGAGGTTGACAATATCTTCAATATCATTTCCGGGAGCAGTATGTTCAGCTTTCAGACTATCCCCATTGCTGATCACTTCATCGGTATGTAGCTCAGCGGGTTCGGGAACAAAGTCCTCGTGAACTTCCAAATGGGTTTGTTCATGTTCACGCGCAGGCCCTTCCTCTGGAACGTTCTCAGTAACATGTTCATGACTGTGAGCCTCTTCTTCGGCAAGATGTTCACCGTCCTGCTGCTCAGGATGAACCCCAAGATCAGAGTGCACATCCTCGTCTGCGGCAGGATCGTGCGTCGCATCACCTACGGCTTCTGAGCGGCCATGCGCATCTTCTGCTGAACCAACGTCCGAAAACGCGGCTGTCCCTGGCTCATGCCCATTCTCTACATGATCAGCCACAAGGTGGTCACGGGAAGGCTCAGAAGAAGCAGAAGCAGGACCAGGCATGATTCCCTCCTTCATATCGATAGCCTCCTTTGGTTTCACAGGTGTACGTTTAACCTTGGGCTTCAATGGCCCTCGAGGAGTCGAACCGTGAGCGCCAGCTGAAGTGGTTTTTGTCACTCTTGCAGGACTTGGAGCAGGGGGAAGTAGCGTGCGCGCTTTGGACAACGATGCAGCCGTAGGCTTGCTAAGCCTCTCTGCTGCATCGCTACTCAGAGTCACTTTCCTAACTGGGGGTGGCGGTGGGGGAGGGGCATTACGAGAACGCGCAAGTGATGCAGCTGTAGGAGCGAACAGACCGGAAGATGGCGTCTTCGGTCTCGTAATAGCCTGGTTTTGTGCGGCTGATGACTTGGGACGCGAAGGGGTCGATGGTGCAGTTCTGGGAACCGCGCGTGCTTGGCGTGTCGTGGAAGGATTCGATGCGACCGACTGGCCAGTATGTTGGGACCTAAGAGGTTGCGAAACAGACGACTGGAGGGACGTTTTCGGAGGAGAGCTAACCGAAGACTTGGCGGATGAGCTGTTGGCGACGGAGGAACGTGATTTTGCGGGAGACGCTATCGCCCGCCGCGTTCCCGCTGTAAGTGTCGACTTCCCGGTAGAGACAGTCTTGCCTTTGGATGGAGGAGACTTTACTGGCTCCGGTGATGCAGGGGTTGGCGTGGTGGGGATGTCCGCTGGGGGAGCGGGGTCAGGGATGGGCTGAGGGCTCACGACAGCAGGCTTGGACATGCTAGGAGAAGGTGAACTTGGGAGTGTGGGTACGACTGGTTTAATATCAGCAGATGCCACGGGTTTGGGCGGCCATTCCTTCTTCTCCTTGACTTCCTCTTTCGCAGCATCGCCTGCTATTTGTGACGAGACGCTAGAGCTACGCGGGACCACGGGCGCAGCGGGGGAAGTTTGTCGTTTACCCTGCTGCTCAAAGCGGCCGATGAGGTTGGCAACACTCGGGCGTGGTCTCTCGTCGGGCAGATACCTGTAGGGTGGGGAGGATGGAGCGTAGTGAGTGCGAGATCGGACGGGGAGAGAAGGAGGAACGACGACTGACATCTCGGACTCTCCTGGAGTTCAAGAGGGAAAAACGAAAGGAAGGAAATACAAAGTTGTGTATCTGCGAGAGTAAGTAAGAAATGTGGTCAGGGCGATGGTTGCGGTTGCCGTTCAAGCTTTGACAATCCAACCGAGTCTAACACCGCGTCACGCTTTTGGTAGCGACATCGATGAAACAAATTATCGCCGACCCTGGCAGTGTCCGGCCGACAATTCAATAATCCAGAATACCTGTATCATACATCGAGTTCGAAAGCCAGCTCTCCAACGTTTCCTTCAGCGTAGCCCTCGACGCCTCGGCGTGCCAAAAATGACCTGCACCGGTCACGGTCACTATCCTCAACTGTGCTCTCACACCCTCCGTCGTCTTGAGTGACTCGGTCCATGTGTTATACTGGGAGTGACTCGTAAAGTCATCCCGGTCTCCGTGAACGATGAGCAACCGAGCACGGACATCACGCAGCAGGGACGTCAGCGCTGAAGAGTACATTCTCGAATGGAACATGGTCAATAGTCCCCTCGGCCCAAGAGGATACGAAACCAGCACATAAGACGTCTTGACGTGCGAGGGTAACACGGGGTGCAGCGTCACTATCAGCGAACCATGAGAATACCCCTATTGTTTTAATTCGACGCGAGTTGGATGCAGACAATTTCGAGGACGACGCACGACAAAGGTCACAGAGTTGACCTGTGGATGTTCCTCCAAAAATCGCTGCACCAACGCTTCCAAATCGCTACCTTCCGTCTTTCCGGTGAAAGAGGGCGAGCCAGTTGACTTTCCGACACCCCGAGAGTTGTAGTACACCACATAGAAATCGTTGTCTTGCAGAGACTTGACAATGGTCTGAACAGTCCTGCACCAGTCAAGTGCTTCAAAAGGGGCAGCAATCTAACAGAAGCACGTTGTACTCACGAGTCGTACATACATCCACCAACCCGCGACCATGGATGGAGGCAGAATGCAGCTCGAGTGCACTGGTCTTCCTGCTCGGGCCGTGAGGTTGCGACTTCAAGCGCAACACCGGTCTTGAGCGGGACAATGTCGTGGAATGTGGCCATCACTGGCACGAGAGAACAGAACCTTTGAAAGCGGGTTGCTTTCTACAGGTTCATGCGGGTTAGCTACAATCGAGGTTGTGTTGACTTCCTTTTCAAGGGAGACCTAAGATCAGTGCTCAGTCGTCGCTACACCACACCCTCTGACGCTAGCATAGTGGGTATCGTATTTGTTGCACACCTTTCGGGGCAGCTTACTCGCGAACACCCTACTCTCAGATTCAAGCGTCAGAGGAAGACAACCCAATCGATCCTTTTGGGACCCTGACAGTAGGCCCGACACTAAGGCTGTTCTGCATGATGGTGTCTAACCAATAATTCAGAGCCCCGGAAAACAGTGCAAATCCTTTCGACGGTCACAATAAATGGCAGAGACTCTCTTGTCCCTTTTACTCGTCAACTCGTCCGCAAAAGGTCCAAGTCTAGTTTTCAGATGGCCGCCAGTACCCAAGTCGTCACCTAGGCTCATACGTCCATTGCCTCATATCTGTGGGCCAGAGCTCGACAACCCGGGGAGGGCAGCCCATCATAATGCCATCTCCACTGGCACCGCGGATGGATTCCAACAAAGCAGTCACTCCCACCACGACCTGCCACAGGACGCGGAAAACTATGTATGGCGGGCACCGTCCGGAGTACGCGACCGAACGAGGTCTTTTTCGCTCCCTTCATCTGGCCGCAATTCCCCTTCCAAAGGGGATTCATTTGATGACGAAAATGAAGAGGGTACAGTGGTTGATGAATACCACAGCATCTTCGATTATCCAACACAGTTTTTGTCCAAAATGCTGTGCCCACAGAGAGCCCTTTGCCATCAGAAATTCGAGCTCGTCATCGATGACTTAGCATTTATCGGTCACCCAGTCTCGGCAGAGGACGATGGGACTTGGCGCTTCAAGTCGGAGAAGAGCAAGTCCAGTTCCAGGGGAAGAGGTTCACGAAATCGGGATGCGGATGACAACAGATCTGAGAGGTCCGTCAATGGGGAGCTACGCCCTACGCTTCAGAACCGTAATTCGTGGCTGCACATGTTCCATTTCGTCTTGGTGCTGGATTTGCCTGATCCTTCGTCATCAACAAATGGCAACATTGCCAAGTACTTCCATGTGATCTATAATCAAATTGCGTTCACGGTCACGGCGGTACTGTTCCAAGAACAAGTACTTTCTAACTTCGTGGAGGCAGAGTGCGACATCCTAGGCGCCTTGGAGGCAGAATACATTGCAAAAGGTATCAAACTTTTGAGTTTCCAGTCAGAATGAGCTAACAGCGTGCGTTAGGCGAGGCTTTCTCGAAATACGTTTCGCATGCCCTTCAAGTTTCTTCTATCGCGGCGGCGATGAAAACGCTCTTCGAATCTATCAAATCATCCTCAATGGCATGCATCACACTCAATAACCTTCCCTTGGAGTTGCAACTCCCTCCTTATTTAGACTACCTTCTACACAACGAAGAAGAGTATGAACTCGACTTTGTAGACCATCAAGAAGACGAGGACGAAGCAAGAGTGTGGGGTCGTGATCTTAGTTTTGGATGGCGTTTGCCTGCACTAGCTCCATGGAAGAGCCTACTTCTTCTGGATGCTGATGATGCTCTTGATCCATACACAAACCTCAAGGGTCCACATGTGAGACCGGAGGAGAGGGATCATGCAGACCGTCTAATGAAATTTCTGGAGACTGCCTCCGTGACTCTTTCGTATGTTCACATTCTCTGACCCAAATCACCTGTGTCGACATCTGCATTTTACAGGCTTGCAGACATGGCGAGTTTGTTGGACTGGGACCTAGAATCCGAAGTATTTCCAACAGTCCGTTGGCTTGTCCATCACAGAAGAGCGAAGCTTGTGGACGTCGTTCACAGCGGTTTAAAGACTGTCTTGACCCTCCCTCCCAGATTTGATACTGCGTACGTTCCCCTTTCTTAAAACATGAGACTTCTACCTCAATCT
>JBBPQN010000424.1:0-16254 GCA_038092575.1 Boletus subluridellus
ATCAGAGGTAAAAGCCCAACCGAGGCGTAAGGCCAGGGTTTGTCCATTAGAGAGGAAGGGAGGTCGTATCCGCGAGTCTTGATCGTCGAATACGATCTGGTAATACACTGGATGGTTCATGAGAAGGAGGAAAAGTCGTGATGCCGCCAGGGCACGTGGTCGTGAGGGAGTCACAGGTGACGAATGTCACAAAACTGTAACACCCAGCAGGTAGTTCTGGTGATCCAGCCACCTGCAGAGACCCTGGATCAAGCTGCAGAGCTCTGTAGTGAGCTCCAATGGCACAACCAAGGCCTCCATGCTCATTGACACCCCCACTCCCTTCAACCCACCCTGCTCCAGCTCCATCTGAGCCCTCTTCCTCTTCCCCTGCAGCGACTCCACCTCCACCCTCTTCCTCCTCCACTCTGGCTTCTCCGCACCCAGTCACATGCACTTGCCTTTGATCTCGATGCACACCATGCACAAGGTCAACTTACCAGGCCCAAGCTCACACTCAAACCCACACTCCCTGCACCTCTTGCACTCTGGGAGCCCCTCCACTTTTTCTTTGCCCTTGACAGAGCTCTGCTCCACCCAGACTTGCTCAGCCTACAATTGTTAACATGCACTGAATGTGAGTAAGCAATCACTTACCCACTTCCTGGCCTCCTCCTCGGCCTTTCTGTACTCTGTGGCCTGCCATGCTGAGTCCTGTTCCACCCTCCACTTCTTCACCACCTCCACTGCCTCCGCCACCTTGCGTGCTGCCTCCTCCTCCACCTTGTGCCTCACAGCCACCTCTGCCTCTGCCTTCTTCTGCACCTCCTCCACGTTCTTCCATTTCTTCTCCACTTTTTGCTCCTTCATGCATTGCCACCACTTCGCATATTTCACAGCACAGATGTCATCATCATCATCAGCACACTCCACCAGATGCACATCAGACCAGTTCTTGAGGTCTTCATTGGCAGACATGATGGTTTAGGATGAAGAAGAATGGACACAGCATCAGATTATATATGCCTCCGAGCGGTGTCCACAATTTTCGGATTCCAACAATTGCCACTCTGCATTGTTCCTCGCCTAGGCCTTCAGGGGTTCAGGCCTAAGAGGGGGATACTGTCATATCCCGGAAATCCTGTAAGTCCAACCCCAGTCTTCCAGACCAACTCCACTTCTTGTACCTATGAACTCTGGTGTGTTCTCATTTGAGACACAGCCCCTGACCCCTGGACCTTGTCCATACTTACAACCCTACTTACATACATACATCTTCTGTTACCTCCATTCCTCCGCATTAGTATTAGTTCCACTTCTTAGCATCCTCTGTACATACCTGTACTCTGCTTAGAAGCACAGCTCCAGCTTTATCTTACCTCCAACTCTTTACTTACAAACCAGCTCCACTCCGTTAGTAATTCCCTATGACTCCGACATATATAAACTCTCCATACTACTCCTGTACTTCTTCAGTTTGAATATCAATTTAGTCTAACTCCTTCTCTCTGCTTGAGTCTCGGAGACTCTCCTCTGTAACCTCCACTCAACTTGACATCTAGAATGTCTTAAGTCCAACTCCAACTCCCTCAGTAAATTCCAGGACAACAGGACTCTTGACAAGGGCGCACCACATATGGTGAAGCCAAGTCCCATCTGTATAGACAACTCCGGAGTTCCGGAGTTCGTTCTCCCCTCAGAGTTTGCCTGAACTTAACACATAGCAGCAAAAATGGTTGCCGCTTGTACTGTGGGATTCCAGGGAGATGAAAAGAACATGCACATTGTTATTACCCAGCCCTGTTATGTCCCCACAATCAAGTTCCCGAGGGAAGCAATCACCCTGATATTGACGTCTTTAGCCTTCCTCCTGGTGGTTCCTCAGACTACTTGCAAAACCTTCACAAGATTGTTTCCATCCCCAACCAGATGCAATTGGACAAGATGAAGACGGAGACTGGCCTCATGAAACCCCCCCTAATCCTTGGCCTCAATCCCTTGCGTTCACTTGGCGTTCCTTTCTGCATAATGACCGATATCATGCACTTAGCTGGCAACATCTCAGACCTTCTTATTTCTCTCTGGCCCAGTGACTTAGACGTTGGCCCTGATGATGACAAATCCACCTGGGACTGGGCTGTTTTCAGGGACGAGGACCTCTGGGCGTCCCATGGCCAGGATGTTGTCACTGCTGGCAGTTTCCTTCCTGGTTCATACAACTGCAAATCACACAATATCGCCAAGAAGATCAATACCCAGTACAAGACCTGGGAGTTCCAGCTATATACATTCAGTATTGCTCCCATCCTTCTCTACAGTGTACTCCCCTTGAAGTATTGGTCCCACTATTGCCAGCTCATTTGTGGATTTCAAATGATATGCCAGCATTCTCTAACCCACAAACAGCTCGAAGATGCTCACACCCTCCTTTGCGTTTGGGAATGGAACTTTGAACTGTTTTACTATCAACTGCGTCATGACCACATCCACTTTGTTCATCCCGCCGTGCACCAAGTCATTTATCTGGTTCCAGAGGCATTTCAAAAGGGGCCTCCGATCTGTTATGCACAATGGACAATGGAAAGAACTATTGGCAACTTAGGTCAACAAATTCATCAACCATCCAAACCATACACCAACCTTGCCCAAGAGGGTGTTTGCTGCTCCCAAGTTAATGCCCTACTCTCCATCATGTCCAAGCTTGACACCTCTCCCAAAGGATGTCCTTGTGGTTCCATTGACCTCAGTGAGGGTTATGTCCTCCTTCATAAATGGTTGAAGCACCCCATCTCTCTGGACAACACTCTTGCTCAGGTTTTACGCAACCATCTTCCTCCCACTCAAGAGATTCCTTGTTTCAATAAATGGGTGAGGCTACTCCTTCCAAACAGGCAAATTGCTTGCTCTGCCTGGAGGGAGACACTCAAGTCACAGGAGAACTTACAAGTCTCCCGGAATGTTAAGGTACATCACTTGCTAGTCTCTCTGACACGAACTTATATATTCTTTCTACAGTTTCTCTATGACAATACAGTTCAAGTTGGAGAAGTCCAATTCTTCACTCAACTGGCTATTCAATCTGCACCCTGTGCCCAGGAGGATTGGTCTTTTACAGATGTCGCTGTACTCAAACTCTATTTGGAACCAGACACTGAGCTTCTATGCCTCTCTTCACAAGTTCTCATGGCATCTCTCTTACTGGATGACCTCTTTGTTTGCAACATTCAAAACATCCAGTGTTGTTGCGATGATTCCTCATGTACTTACATTGCCCAACAGAGTCACAGGCCGTTTCTTTTGTATGGCCGATAAACCAGGAGTAGATATCTTGGACCTTGGGGTACCCTATAGTATATACTCAGAGCCAGTGGATGACGAGAACAATGATGGTGATGATGCGGATGTTGAGTAGATTCCTACACATGTTTTTCCATACCTCAAATACACTTGCATTCATTATTTCACTACCTCAAACTAGGCTATTGGAGCAACAAACCACTTGAATAACAGTGTGACGACAAGCTATGACAGCACAGCACAAAGACAGAGTGTAACAAAGGATGACTTGGAGCGACTACACCAACCGCAAACACTTATTCAATCTCTCCTTATACTCCTCTGGCGAAAGTCTTTTTTCAGAAATCTTGCAGGGAAGGAAGAAAGAGTCGAAAGTACATATTAAATATCTTGAAGGGTAGTAGGCATTGAGCCTGGATGTATCCCAATAGACAAGGAGGTGGCATGGAATGACTGGGCAACTGTAATCAAGATAGTTAGATACATCTTATTTCCATTTTCCAACGCACTGAATGTAGTCACCTGTACTACCAATGGATATCTCTTCGTCCACTAGCTTGACTGGATTGGATACTAGTTCAAGCTTGGGTACAATACTGGGTTCTTCTTTGACAGGAACAGCAAGTGCTTTGTCATTCAAGTCATCCGTTTGTCTGTAGATTGTATCAGTACACAGGGGTTTGAACAAAACAATAGCACTTACGATGTGGCAGCCACCAGCATCTTGTTAGATGTGATTGAATTTTCCGTTTGTACTTCCCTGTGTTAGATCAATACATTGATCCGTGGTTAATAACATCACTTACACAGAATTGGTATCAATGGCACAATGCTTGATTCACAGTATGATTTTCTGGAGAGAGTGAAGTCAATGGTGAAATGAGAAAATGCTGCTTACCTTCTTTCCAGGGTGGACAGTGTCCAAGGAAAATGTGTAGGTTTCCCAGCCAGGAACAACATTATCAATATCTAACAATATGGTGTCCCCAGACATGTAGATCTGGGGTGCTTTTGGCATGAGGAGCTCGGCAATTGGATCGGTCATAACCTTATGTTGCTAACCTAACCTAACTCAAGCGAATATTAGCACACCCGGACTTAGCCGAGTCAGAGTTACTTAAACTGTACATCCCCTATGTCCTAGTAATGCATCCTCTGAATCATTACTCTCAACACTCTCATTCACAATGAATGCAACATACAATTTTTTTTCTTTTAATAATGGATTCTCAACTAATACTACTATAGGTTTATCTGAGAACATGCTTGACACAAACAGTTTTGGACGCACCACTGCTGCCCCCTTAATCTCCCAAGTGAATCTTAATCAGTCACTCAGATACTCCCAGGTAAGATTATTCTTACTAGTAGTAGTAGGACCACACTGATTACATGTTGTATTGACTACATTGTATGTGTTTGTTAGACATATATGCAGGAAACTCTCACTTTGAATGAGCACTGCAAGGCACTCGAAACCCAGCTCATCAGGGTGACAACCGAGTGCAACATGCTAAAGTGAGTTCCTATCCTTTATTCCACGTGTTGATTATACTAGCATTGTCTAGAGTGATGCTCAAGCAGTTGACCGTATCCTTACAAAAGCCCACGGCGAGCCTGCCTGGTACTAGTCAGATGAAGACTGCCAAAATGTACCCAAAGCTCCACTTTTGGACCCAAAGGCAATACAACACATGAACAAATACTCCTGAGGCTCACAGTGAGTCCTGATACAAATTTGCATTCATAGAAGATGAGCAGGGGAACACAATCTCCAATGGAACCCTTAAAGCCATTCGCAAGATGATTCGAGGTTGTTGGGTGGAACTTGTCATCAAGAATATGGCTCCCAGGAGCTGGGGCAAAGCCAATGCCTCTGTGAAAGAGGTTGTCTACTCACTCGCATACAAATCCTTCCCCTTTCTTCAGCTAGCAGAATCTGACTGGAAGATTGACCTTCTTTGCTCACTCGACTACCCTGGCTGGGTCCACAACAACCTAGACAACCAAGGAAATTGGCTCGCAAGTTGCAGAGTCAAGCAAGAGGAGGAAGCTGCCATAGCTGTTGACAAACCAACAGGCAGCATGAGCAAGAAGTGCAAGGCGAAACCACTCAAGTCCAAGGTGATAGAGAAAAAATTTAAAGGTTAGTAAAATGCAACCTGCTTGAACATACTAACGTGTCTTGATCAGCAGATGATTTGCCCTGGGAGAACTCCCCAGTATTGCCAGCCATGACACCAGATGTCTCAACCAGCAAGTTGTCTTCAAGCAAATCTGTTGCTCCCCCCCTTCACCAACTACCTTTTCATCTCCTGTACAAGGTCCCATTGCAACACTTCCTTTGATGTCGTCAACAGTGGATGAAGGAAATGTATCTGAAACCCTGGGCAATGTCAGTCCTTCCACTTCCACTTTGGCCTCAAGTCCCTCCAATCCCTCCTCTCCACCTACCACTCCTGCCTTGGATTCCAACATAGGACCATCCGTGGACATTCCAACTCCAACCTCTGCAGGCCTTCCAACTGAAGTTCTTCCAAAGCCATCTGACAATGCTGCCACCACCACACCTATCATCATTGATCCACTGTAGGTTGTATTTCTACTGTGATAAATATACTAACAACATTGTAGTTCAACTTTTGTAAAGAGGTCTGTGACACTCAAGCTTCCTCCCCTCCCCCCTGTGCCCAAGTTCGTGGCTAAAGACAAAGATGAGATTAATGAAGGGAACAGGGATTGTTACAATCTGATCTAGGCGAAGCTGTAGGACTTATATCGGGGCACTGATCTAACAACAACAAGAAAAGATAAAAGAAAGGGAAAGGTGAGCGGTAATGATGAAGGGAGATGGAGAGACTCTCAGCAATAATGAATTCTTCACTTAAGGATAAGGGAATGCTAGTCTCCGAATTGGATTGTACCAAGTATGACGACTTGGCAGTTGACTAGGAGCTACTCGCTGCAATGACTGATAGTCAAAGACGAAGAGATTAGAACTGGGGGTTTGCATATCTTCATCACTGTATTTATAGTAGGTATGTGTGTGCACGGACCAAGGGTATCGTGGGTGCTGTGGGAGTACTACTACTAAATACGGTAAAATAGAAAAGAAGAGAAGCGATGGAGATTAAGAGATAGGAGGTGGGAAGGAACGTGGTAACTGCATGGGAAATGGAAGAGAAGAGATGAAATGGAAGATCTCATCAGGTAGAATGGAAGATCTAGATTGGGAGATCTGATCAGGGTTTTACATAATAGATTGGGTTAGGATCAAAGTGGAGATAGGGGAAAGGAAGGAATGAGATCATAACAGGAATGGTGTAGCAGGAAGTAAAGGCAAAATGAATGCTAACCGGAGGAAAAAGATGCAACCAATGAAGAACAAAACGGCATAGTAAGCAACCTAACTTAGAATGGCTCATAACTAACTCGGTGGTTCCTAGCAACCTTTGCGCTTTTCACTGGCTCACACAGATCAACAAGAATGGAACTTGCAATGAGTTCCATACGTATTGGGACCATCAACTCAGTGAGGAGCAGCGCAAGGTAGGGATTTTTTATTCTATGAGTGGTGTTGTTTCTATTACTAACTTTCATTGAGGCATACAAAACAGAGGCTAAAGAATTGGTAGGTTGCCAAGATGTTTTATGTGACTGACGTGCACTGACGCTACTGCAGGTGGAGAAGAAAGCATGGGACAACAACATGTCCATAGGAACACTCTATTGAATATCTAAGTACTCAGTGGTTGGGAAACCAGCTGAGCTTACTTATTGAATATCTAAGTACTGTAGGTAGTCAGTACTAATAATAGGTAGCTCTAATGTTAGTGTACTCACCTCAGTGGTTGGGAAACCAGCTGAGGTGTAACAAGGTACACACCTAAAGTAAGCTAACATCCCATGGACGTTAAAATTGATTTATGTCTAGCTGATGTCAGCTTGTGATGCATCTGATGTTTTCCATCCTTCATTCATGTAAGCATCTATCAGACATGGACAAGTATGCTCCTCCTGGAATGTAACTTACCTACTACAATACATATGATCTGTTGGTCTGTTGTATCATTGATAAGGTATCAAGAACAGAACCAATTTTTTACACTTCCAGCTGGCCATCCTGGCCACCTTGATTTCAGTGTTTAGCCAACATCATGTGTTTGCCACAATCAAACATAATCGATGATGTCGGTTGAGCAGTTTTAGGACTGTAGATGAAGCATTTCCTCCCACAGCTGTAGAACATCAATATAATATACTGCCGTTGTCCAGGTAGTTGCTCAAACTACAGAGAGTTAGCCATGTACTACACAGCCTTATCCATACTCTAGTGTGGTTCTGTTCACAGTGTTCATATTGTGGCATGTTGAGTAATTACTGCTTGATGGCGTGTGTGTGCTGATGACACTGGTTTGGGCAAGGTGGAAAGCAAACCCTAAATGTTCAAGGAATATTTATATGGTCGGCCAATGTATGGTGCTTGCAATATTGATGATAGCTTGTTGTGGTTGACCTCACACTACACTGAATGCTTTGTATGTGTGCGCTCGACAATAATGATATGAAAACAGTTTATTAACAATCGTCAGGGTACACAGTAACAACAGTGCAGTGAGTGCACAATAGGTGTGATGTAATCGGAAAGAGAGGGGATGCAGTCAGATGAGGGAACGGATAAAGGAATATATATCAACAATTGGAAGCGATTGCAGTGAGGGATGGGGATAACGATGCTTAAAAATCCATTAGTACCAGGTGAGATCATGATGAATAGCCTTCTGCCAATTGGAAAGGGCTTGGTTGGTGGCATGAGGAATAGCGCTATTCCATTTCGTGGCTGGATAGGTCTTGAGATCAGCCTGGAGACATGCAGTGAAGAATCTGTGAATCCCGGGATAATTATTACACAGGAACATCTATCATGACTCGAAGACTCACACATCCAGTTGCCTCTTGCAGCCCTCCAATGTTGGCTCACTCTCCTCAAACTGGGTGCGCACGTTGGCAAGCAGGAGGTCAACATACTCCCAGAAGTCTGTTGAAATCCATTCCCTTGGCTCCTGGGAATGATTGCCATCCAGATTGCCATCACTGTCCTTGTTGTTGGTGGAGCCATCACCTTCAGAGTTCTCTGGAGGTGTAGATGCGTGGTTTGGTGGTCTTGATGAGGATGGCCCTGGCAGCACCTTTCTTGCCATTGACTCATTGACAAGTTGATGGAATGTTACCAGACTCACTTACTAAATGAAGTAAGTAACTGTACAATGACAAGCAAGTTCATATGATTACCAGGAATGCGAACCGAGCCCATTGACCTGTGGACATTTTGTAGTATCCACTCTGAGTGAGGGCTTTGGCAAGAAGAGAAATGTGCTGCTTGGATTTGATGCTGTTTGTGAGCTAGGTGGAATAATATTAACACTATGAGATAGTTATCGTTCATCTCTACTATTCGTGCTACATACCTTAACCTTGATCATGGCGCATTGCTTGGTGAGGATGTCTTTCATGAGACCGTCAATGTGTTCAGACATCTCCAGATCCTCGAGCACTTTCCCAGGGACCTTGAACACCGGAAGATTCTTCTTCATGAAAGCCTGGTTTGGAAAAGGAGACAGGTTAACATACATGGTATTGGGTAATTTCTCAGGCCGCACGTACCCAAATATTCTCGGGAAGCTCCATTAGATAGCCCGTCAGGTTGGGTGACAGTAAGCAAGAGTGTAATCGATCTTTCAGTATTTCCTTTAAGTTCCAATGAGTGTTGGGGGTTGGGAAAAGGGTGAGTACCTACCTTGAACTGCTCGGAGTGAATGAAAATGTACGTCTCATCCTTCTGCCTTGTACGTTCGATGGCCAGAAGCTTTCCATGGACAGTGATCATCATTTCTTGTAGCTCAAGCTAGAAATCTATTTAAGATCAGTTCAGAACAGCAAGTACATTACCAACCTCTGCAAACTGCTCAAGAGTGTCGTCCTCGAGCTGATTCTCCTGGCAGGTATCCAGCACATGTTGTTTCTTTCACTTCAGCTTGCGTTCTTCTTCAAGGAACTCAAGTGATGCAGGCCAGGGTCGTCATTCACCTTGGCCTGGGGGGGTCTGACTTCCCCAACTGAAAGGAGAATGGGAGCAAGAATGGGAGCAAGAGCAGGAGCAGGAGCAGGAGCGAGACAAATTTCTGCCTTGACAGCCAGATGGCCCTCCATTGGTGTTGGATGACACTGCAGGAATATCCTGCTCAAGTTGAAAGTGTGCAAGGAGACTCATGCAGGGCAAAGGAGGACAGGTATTCAGTATTCATGAGCATATGCTTATAATGTTAGAAGAGCTGAGGTAATCAAAATGTCGATGCAGTTTCGTGCAACACATTATTAAGTAATACAACTATGAAAATTCAAACTAAACTCAGGCCATCGTATGTATCTGTGGAATAATGGACGCCATTGGAGTAGCTGAGATGGCTGCTGAGAGATGGCAAGATGCTGGGATTCGAAGGTACAGAAGAAGCATGATAAAAACACGTGGGAGAAGAAGTGTCATGGCTGTAGTTCATTCGAGGCATAACCCCATATGAAGTGGAGGGGCCTGCTTCAATGGAATCATATCGTGTAGGTGGGAGCATGGATCTTGACCCTTGGGGATCCTGAATGGCATGATTGAACATGTTTGGCTTGGAATTGGCAACAGGCAGGAGGGAAATGTGTTGGTTATTGCCAAGATAGTAAGATGATCCCGGACCATGGGCGGCCTGAGCATGGTAGTTAAATGAGTCGGGAGGCCTAAAATTGGTAGTGGATTGGGGGGGGATATGCAGGTTGCTGGGATACTGAGATGATTGTGAGTCTTGGTGAGTCTGGGTGCGGTCTGGGGGCCCAGGGTCAGCCATTGCTGCAGTATATTGCATGACAGATGACTTCACTTTCGCCTTTCCGTTCTCCTTGCCCTTTCTGCATGTTTTTTTTGGTTAATCGAAAGGGGAAGGATCAGCTTCTTCACTGGAATTAGGTGCAACATTCCCTCCATCTGTCCCCTTGGACCGAAGGAGATTAGCCACATGCAAACGTAACAACATATGATTGGAGATGAGCAGTGCATTGCTCTGATCATGGATTGATGCTGGAGTGGCGGAGATAATCCACTGATAATTGTGGAGAGAATTTGTATTAAGGATATAGGCATTCGTTGGCGCATGATCAACCAGGAACTTGGTTCATGATGTGAGTAATCGTTCTTGCCATTCGAACATGGCCCTTGTTGAACTACAGCCAGATGTTATGCAATCATGTTGAACATTGACCGTGCAGATAACATCCTAGTATGAATAAGTTAGTTATGATATAACGCATGAATACAACGGGGCATACAGAAGGGGGAATAACGATCTTGTGTTCTGGTACAGGATGCCAGATACATGGCACACATAGTTGGGGATGTAGCGTCGGAAGGAACTCCAAGGGGCTAATAACAACATGAGAAGCAACATGCTGCTCGAATGGAACAAGGATTTCCATGATCTTTCCAATCTGATACCCGCCATCTTGCTTAACAATGATGTATGACCCCACCCTAGGTTTATCTCCGTGCTTGGCTGTGACGGATACCGCTCTTTGGAACTGTTTTTCCTGCTGAGTAATAGGTTCCATCGTGCCTTGGAGGTATTGCACAGCCTGAGTCTTGCCCCAGTTAAGCAAGGGCTTGATCTCTGGATGTTGGTCTCCATTTGTACGTGTGGGTAAGTTTGCTGCATCTGTTTAGGGGTATCAGATTGGGTGCCTACAATAAAATTTGATGAAAAACATACCGACTTGAAATGATTCACTCTCTGGAAAGCCAAGGAAACAACAATGGTGCGGGTGCTCGTTGATGTATCAGAGGACAGTTGGTCCTGCCTTGACCCATTTGTGAGCTGTAGGGTCATGCCAGTGTCCCCCAGAAACAATGTGCTTCACGTTTTCCTGCTCTGCAAACAGCTGGCACGCATTGCAGCTTGGTACTTGCCAGTTGCTGTGGATTGATGCAAGGTGGAAAACATGGTTGAATGACTCATAACACTCGGTCAAGTAAAGGACGGCAGGGCTGAATTGCCTGGTGAACATAGGGAGATGGAGTAGGAAATGAAACTTCACCTTCATTATCAAGATGCTTAGCATGCATTGTGCACTGATGCTGAGAAAGTCTTTGATTACGCATGATAGATCCACCTGATAATTGATGTCAGTTGTATATCAGTCAGTGAAAAAATAGGAGCACAGACAAGATATGTCTCTGAATCTTTGAATGATGTATGCCACAACAGTACTACAAGTCGGCCGATTACCACCCAACCATCAAGAACCATCTGTGGGACAAGGTCATAGATCAAGTATTGCATGACTTGTGCGAGGCTCTTGAAATGCTTCCCAACAAGGCCCCCCTTATACCTTACAATATAATCAGCAGTAAGCATTGGAGAGTTGAGGCCATCCTTGTCGATGGATTCCAGTCAAGTTTGGAATTTCCTGAGTAGCTGGGCTTTGTCGAGAATGAATACCGTTTGTCCCCAGAAGTACTTGACGATGCCAAGGAGAATGGTGTGGAGGATTTCCATTGCAGTGTCCTTGTGGATGTCAAGCCCTCACATCCCAAGAAGTGGATTGATGCAGTCGTCAACCAATCAACCTCTGAGAAGCATCTCGAGTTCATGGTCTAAATGTGTCTTAATGTGAGCCTCCAACATGGTAGACTTTCCTGTCGTTTTCTTTCGCAGAGCCTTCCCAAGCTCAAGAAGCCAGTTGAGAATCATGGCAGAGATTGTATTGTGAACGCCAGATTGGCTAACAGCCTTGTTGACTTTGGTTGTTCCACCAGAGAGCTTGGATAGCTCAATCTGGTGTTCAATCTGAGCGCAGGTATCTTCAGGCATACACCACTCGCCAGACAAAGTGAAGGGTGTTAGTCTGGTTCAAAGCAGAACAAGACCTACATACCTGAAAAATATCGCTATATCCCTTGTCCGTCTTCTTCTCCGCAGTTGTACCACTGACCTTGCAGGTGTGACAAAAATAATTGCATTTAAGTCCACCATGGCCACACTCCTCTGCCTGCATCAGATTGTCACCTGCAATGATGAGATTATATGGAACGAGCATTACCTCCTCCTGATGCTTGATATTGAATGCTATGATGCCATCATCAGTCGCTTTTCATGTGAACAAGTGTCGTAAGTGTTGGCAACCTCAAATCAAATAATGACTTGGGTCACTCAATCACGCAAACTGACTGCTAGAGCGAAGAAGATAGTTGAGAGGGAATCCCAACAAGAACTTGACTAAAGTTCTTGGGGCATTGAATTCAAGGTATATATACGTTTTACATGTTTGTTCTTATTATGATGCTGGTCCGTGCGTGTGAGGCTATGTAATGACGAATTGTGTGAGTATTAGTAAGCTATGCTGAGTAAAGTAGACAGAGATTAAATACATGAGGTTGATATGTGTTTATAGCTCTAGACCTAGTTCGCACGGTCATGTGATGTGAAAAAGATAAGGTCACGTGATTGTGAAAGTGTGAAGAGAGTCACGTGACTAGAAAAGAAAGGGGTGAGAAAAGGGGTTCGTAACACTACCCCCCCTCTATGGTTCGCATTCCAGGCAAGACCAGATCGGTGGAGGTTCTGTGTAGTTTTTGTAAGGATTAAATAAAGAGGTGAATGCCGTTTGCATCATCCATAACCGTCATGGTGCTTGTGGGTTCTTTTTATAGAAATCACTGATCGCTTCTTTAGCGTGGGAAAGGTTGCCTTCTATTTCCCATGTTTGGTCTTCTTCCTGGTATCCTTTCCAGTGTACTAAGAATTCCAATTTTCGACCCTTTAGCCGAGATGCCGTAATATAATCAACTTTGAATTCTTCATCTCCTTCATCCATAACCGATACCAGTCCGGGTTTATAGAGCTTCTGATTGGGAAGTCTTTCCTTGTATGGTTTAACCCATGATACATTTACCACTGGGTGAATTTTCATGTAGCGTGGGAGTTTCAGCCTTATGGCATTGTCTCCTACCATTTCGAGAACTTTGTAGGGACCTAGCCATCTTTCCATTAATTTACGTGATTGGCGGGTTTCCTTTAGGTTCAAGTGTTTGGTAGATAACCACACTTGTGAATCTTTTTCGTAAACAGGCACTTCTGATCTATGTTCGTCGGCTTGTGCCTTCATTGTGTCCTGTGCTTTAGAAAGGGAAGTTTTCACATCGGCTAAAGTTTGTGTGAAATCCTTGGCAAATGCTGTAGTGGCAGGTGCTTTCACATTTTCTTTAGGTTCAATTCCCATGCGTGGTGAATATGAACATGTGACTTGGAAAGGGGATTTGCCCATAGCAGAGTGGGCCTTGTTGTTGTATTGGAATTGCGCAAGGGCTAACCATTCTGACCATTCCTTTTGCTTTTCCATGGTGTAGAGACGTAAATATTGTTGTAGATCTCGGTTAATGCATTCTGTTTGTCCATCCGTTTGTGGGTGGAATGCTGTGGACATGTGTAGGTCAATTTGTAGCATTTTACTGAGATCTTTCATTACTTGTGCGGAAAATTGCAGGCCACGATCTGAGATTATGGATCGTGGAAGGCCATGTGTTTTCCAAACATTGTCTCGATATAACTTAGCAGTTCCCAGGATGGTGATTGTTTTAACCGTGGGAATAAATACAGCTTCTTTACTGAATCTGTCCACAACCATGAGAATACTGTCATAGCCATTGGAAGTGGGTAAGTCTGTAATGAAATTGGTGGAGATGTCCTGCCAGGGACCCTCAGGAATAGGATTGGGACGTAATTTGCCTGCCGGAGGCCATGTGGTCAGTTTCATCCGAGCGCATCTTTCGCATCAGGAACAATAGTTCGTTATTTGTTTACGTATACCTTCCCATGTATAGTAGCATGAGACTAACTTGTGAGTTTTCTCTGTGCCACCATGTCTGGCTGACGTGGAATCATGGTAGAGTTCAATAATATCCTGGCAGAGATTGCTTTCTTCCCCAGGTACATAGATTTTTCCATTTAATTTAGCGAAACCTTCTTCGTCAATTTCAAATCCTGAAAGGGATGATTCACATAATGTGATTTGTGCAGTTTTTACCCGATCTAGGATCTTTTGTTCTTCTCCATGGATATAAGAGCCAGTTCGGGAGCTGGATCATGGGCAAAAACATAGGATCCAAGTTGAGGTTTGTTCGCTGCACATGATGGCCCGTTCAAGCGGAGCCTGAACCCACAAGTGTGATTCGAAGCATCAGACTCTGACTAACCAAATCTCATCTCATGATCCTACTAGCAAGCAAGATACCCGATGATGAGGATGAGGTTGACGGCGACCTCGATTCAGATGAGTCGATGGAGATCGAAGATGATGACAACAATGCCACTGGTACTTCAGATGAGCTCACCGAGATTATCATACATCAACAGCTCCAGATCTGCGATCTCATGCTCCGCGCTGTACAGACTGTCACAAAATCCATCTTAATCGCTTTTGAGAGTTCTCGTCCCATACCCTACCACACATCCATTCTTACCGGTCACAGCTGGGTCCTGGAGCTGCTGAATGGGCATCCTGAATGGATCCGCACAGAGCTCGGCATTCACAAGCACGTCTTCAAGCAGCTTATCATGGAGCTACAAGCTGTCGGCTACACACACTCAAAAAACATCAGTCTCGAAGAACAACTCAGTATATTCCTGTACGGCTGTGTTACTGGCCTGTCTATCAGGCATATTGGTGAGCATTTTCAGCAGTGCAACGAAATGATATCGAGGTATGTGCTTCCCCCCCTTTTTTGTTGTTGATCCCATTAATCAGAATGCAGGTATTTCAGAAAGATGCTTGATGCACTCACCCACCCTGACATCTACAACAAATACATATGCCTGCCATGTGCTGACGGCCCCATTCCTCCTGAAATACTTGACAACCCCAAATTATACCCTTTTTTCATAACGCAATTGGTGCAATTGACGGGACGCACATCACATGCTGTCCCTCTGCTTCTGAAAGGGATGCATCACGCAATCGGAAGGGGTTTATCTCCCAAAATTGTCTCATCTGTTGTTCTTTTTCCCTCAAGTTTACATATATCCTCAGTGGTTGGTGTAGAAAACTATAGTGTAGTCACTAGTATTAGTAGACTAATTACATACCTGTAGAAAACTATAGTGTAGTCACTAAAGAAAAAACTACAGTACTAGCAGGCCGAAATAGGCCATGCTTATGTAAGCTACTAATGTTCTCACCCATTCGAGATGAGTTTACAACAGTTGGGAGGGCTCAGCAGCAGACTCTACCATTTACCATGACGCACGTCATGTTGATCTGACCATCCCCCCTGGCAAATACTACCTTGCTGATGCCAGCTTTCCAAGTTGTCCTGAACTCCTCGTGCCATATCAAGGACAGCGATATCACCTAGCTGAGTGGGGTAGGGTGCAGCTACTGTAAGCACGAGCACTCTTTTCTGTTTAATTAGAAAATTTCTTATTATTACCAGGCCTGTAACAGCAAAGGAATATTTCAATCTGCGGCATGCTCAACTACGAAATGTGGTTGAGCATATCATCAGTGTTCTCAAACACCGTTGTTGTATTCTCATTGTCCTGCCTGAATATTCTATGAAGGTTCAGTCTCGCCTCCCACCAGTGTTGGGCTGCTTGCACAACATCATACTTGAATGGGACCCTGAAGAGTTTTCGGACATGGAGAGGAAGGTGAAGGATGCTTGCCTCATCAGCGATCCAGAAATTCTTGGCGATCTCGCAGATGGTGTCCCCACCAGTGCCCAACATGACCAGATGGGAGTAATATGGGATGGAATTGCAGCTGATCTATGGGTTAGTTACCTTGAAGAGCGAGCAGAGCGAGAGTGCAGGGGCATCCTGTAACAATTGACAATGTATTCAACTCTATGGTACAATCTCCAAGCTTTTCATGTCGTTCAAAGCCAGG
>JBBPQN010000425.1:0-16238 GCA_038092575.1 Boletus subluridellus
ACTTTCTTTTGATTTTACCATTTATTCATTAGGACAAACACTTACAGTCTATTGTCTTAGCCTCTCATGTTTGAGGGGGAGTGTTGGAATTATTATTCCATATATGGTACTTACAGATTACATAAGCAATAGTTACTTCGCACCACATTAGTTTACCTTTACTTTAGTGACTACTAAAGTATTCTACATTACTATCTTGTCTAGCAAACCTATTGAATGTTCCACCTGAGGCTTTGTCAGATCATATCCAATCCAAATGCAACTCCATTTGTGTGATGATTGGAATATTTATTTACATAGTATGAGTGAAAAATGTCCAGTAAAATGGCCAAATCTAAGTCTGGAGGGAAGATTCCCTCACTGTACATGGGGATCAGATGTGCCACCCTAAATATGACATCAATGTGTTCAATAGATTGAACTTGGTGCCCACAACAATCTACTTGTGCATGAACCTTCCAGAGTCCAGTAGCCAGATCTGGACAATTTCCTCTCTGTACAAACCTGTCCACCAATGTACATGGATAGATGTTGCCATTGAAGATGAAAGAAAAAAAAATTGACAAAATACCACTAACTCTGGAATAGCCTTTCCAGAGTTTCCTGTGCTTCTGAGGCTTCTCGATGTTCCCACACTTTCTGGTACTTCCAGCACTCAGTGGTTCTGGTGCTTTCAGTGGTTCTGGTGCTTCCAATACTTTCTGAAGTAGTTGCTCAGCAATACCCGCTTTACATATACATTACTATAATCTTCATTCAAATTCTCTTTGCTGATACTTATTAAGGTATGAGTGTGCCTTAGTCTTATACCATTTATGTTATGGTTCACTTCTCAACATGTCTATTTATTACACTTACATGTTTCATTTCAACCTTTAACTTATTTTCTTTCAAAGTCATGTGACCAGATCATGTGATGTGTCACCTGACACTCTTCTCTCTTCACCTTGTGCAGGCTATGCCATCAGTCACAGTGAAAAACCTTTCAATGGTTAAATAGACACATTAATCCTTTTATAGTTATATTGTTCCCACAATCATTTCCATGCTGTGCACATCTTCTTTTCATCTCCATTCCTTCTCTTTCATTCTGCCACTGCATGTGGTTGCATTATGTCTTTCATCTCCACTTTTCCATTCTATGGCTATGCTGCTATGACTCATGTTCTTAATCTCCACTACCCCTTTATGCTGTATTGGTAGATCTGATACAAACATGTACACATATGTAGAATAATATATAAACCTTGAGACTTTACTGGACATCCTCCAGTTTAGTTCTCTTGGAGTTTCCCCTTACTACCAAGACTGAGCCTGATTCTCATATTCCTTTTTCCTTGTTGACATTTTGTGATGACCTGAGGTACACATCATACTTTGTTTGGGTTGTTTCACTAGAACTAAACTATCATCACCACCTCACCTTGTCACATCCCCCCCGCTTGTCAATATACAGTATGTTCGGAACTCCTCAAGAAGTTGCATGTCACTCACAAGTAGACACATACTAGTGTGCATTACCTTTTACAGAACCCTCTGAAGCTTCCTAGCTCCAGATTGGTCTAATGGTCTCAACAATGTTAGCCACCCTTAGGTTGCTTCTGTCTATGACAGAGCCCCATTACCAGTAGTTGATAGCTGAGAACCAGTTGAATGGTTAGTGGAATCACCAGTTCCAGAATCTGTTCATGAAGAGAACCTTGCCTCTTCAGGCACCTAATTCTTGGATTACTTAGAAGAGGAGTTAGAGTTCTCCATGTTTTGCTTATTACAGGATGCAGACAGAGATGACCTCTTCCCCAAGGAACCCCTAGCTCACATCGCCACCGCAATCACCATTGGCCTACAAGACATGTTCAACAGCCTAGTTTTGGAACAGAAGTTAGAGATCCAAACAGAAGGCTCATACTATGACTCCAACAACCATGAAGGACCAGACACATTTCCATTCCATCTGATCCAATTACCCATAGAATGTTCTATCTCTCCAGCACCACTGGCCAGATTGCCCAACATACAGCTTACCGGTTTCATCTCTAGCATGTGAAATGTGACAAAATATTACTTACTCTGGAAGGCATTCTGGTTGTTTCCAGTCCTCCAATGGGACCACCTAAACATTCCACTACTCTGGAGTTAGGGAGTTCAGGAGTTCCTAACTCCAGATCACTGTCTTTTCTTATGGTACAGTGCTGTCACTCAGCAATACCTCCTTACTATACCTTCCCCTCTTTTATCTTCCCTGATGGATATTGAGGTATGAGTGTGCCTCCACCATACAGTATATAACTTCCACTCTTCTTCTCAGCACCTCAGTTGTTCTCACCCATCTTAGGCAATGGCTGAGGTGAGTTACTTACTCCACACTAGTTACTCCAAGATTAATGTACCATAGCTCTGGTACAAATAGGTAAATACAAGTTGTTCTTGCCCATCTTAGGCAACAGCTGAGCTCTGGTATGAATAGCACCAGACTAACTATGCTAAACTCCAGACCTTTGGACCTCCAGACTTTAACAGGTTATGAGCCCTGCTTGTGTCAAATAAATGAACAACTCACCCACTTGCATATCCCTCGATGCACCCCTCCATTCTCAAACAAACTCTGGCTACTGGCTATCTAACACCACCATCAGGAAATAATTTTTCCTCCTGTCACCTCACCCTGTTCTATCATCCAGCATGATATTGAATACCATCTGAAGTGATGAAATCCTAACCAGACCTGAGACCTTCCCACTATGGAAGGTCAAAACCACCCAAAAACTCTGCAGCAACAAAGTCTATGGAGTAGTTTCCAGAACAGATGCCACATCTGTCCTTGAAATGACCAGAGTCACTGCTTTGTACATCCATGACTGGCAGAAGCATGATGAAAAAGCATGCAGCATCATTCAGGAATGTCTCTCTGATGCCCTCCTACTCAAGATGGAGTCCTGCACCTCCACAAAAGAACTATGGGACAAACTTGTCTCACTCCTTGATGCTCTGAGTGTCTCCTCTGCCTTCCACATTTTCCAACAACTATTCAATGTAAGCTGGAACAGAAACTCTGATGTTTTGGAACTCATTGCATCACTCCAGACCTCTGAGTCTTGACTTGCTTGCATGAAATTTGCTGTCAACTCCAAAGTCATGGTATTCATCCTCCTCAACTCCCTGCCAAAAATTCCAGAATGGGAGTTATTCAACTCATTGCTTATTATCGGAACTGGACACCAACATAGTCCAATGTGTGCAGAGAACAGCAATGGAAGATGTGATGAGTGTGGAAGAGCTCACATAGTCACAGTATAGCAATGGGCAAGGCTAAGCGTTGAGAGGCAGTGAGAAGTCTTGAAGTTGTTAAGTCCAGGCAAACTCTGAGGGGAGAACAAACTCTGGAACTCTGGAGTTGTCTTGGCAGACAGGACCTGGCTTCACCATACATGGTGCACCCTTGTCAAGAGTCCTATTGTCCCAGAATTTACTAAGGGGTTGGAGTTGGACTTAAGACATTAGATGTCAAGTCAAGCAGAGGTTACAAAGGAGAGTCTTTGAGACTCAAGTGGAGAGAAGGAGTTAAACTTAGTTGATATTTGAACTGAGGGGAAGTACTGGAGTTATGGAGGTTTATATACTATGGAGTCATAGGGGATTACTAACAGAGTGGAGCTGGTTTGTAAGTAAGGAGTCAGAGGTAAGGTAAAGCTGGAGCTGTGTTCCTAAGTGGAACACAGGTTCAGAGGAGAACATACAGCAGGACTAGTATTTATAGAGATCAAGAAATGGAATGTAACTTATATCATAAGACATATGGACAGGGTCCAAATGTCAGGGGTCATGTCTCTAATGAGAACATGCTGGAGTTCATATGTAAAGAAACAGAGTTGGTCCAGAGGACTGGGGTTGGACTTACTGGATTTCTGGGATATGACAGAAGTAGTCTTAATGGAGAGAGGCTGACTAAGCCCTAGTGAACAGTGACCTTAACAGAACAGAGGTTTGATACACCGAGAGAAGCTGTTCAACAGCTGAAGGAGTGTGAGGAATGACCTCAAGTAAGATAACATGTAGAGTAATGAACTCTAGTCAAAGTTTCTCAGAAAGAACCCTGAGATGGTCCCATGTAGGGATATAATGATAGGGTTGAGAGGAGTTATGAGAAGAGCTTAATATTATGAGGGTATAAGACCCTGTATTTATAATAAAAGATATGATGCACAAACCATGTAGATAAAAGAGGTAAAAGACTAAATAAGATAATGCCCTTAGCCCATGGGCATTCCTATTGGATGGTAAGTATTGTATGATCTACCATATAAGGTGTCAACCCTGTACCCTGACAGGTGACATGAGAAACCCTTGTACCCTGGGTCAAGGCTGTTACCATGGCAGGACAGTAGTAATGATGATGTAATGTATACAGTCATCTAGACCCAGGTTGAGGGTATGATGTCATAAGTGACATCATATGACATCATATGTCTAGACCCTATTATATAATAGGTCTGACTAATATGTGTCTAGATCTCATGGTGTATATCATTCTGTGACGTCACCAGAGTCTGGACTTGTAACCTGTTAATCAGGTCTTAAATGATACAAACATACCTGTCACTAGTGTAACTGTCAGTCATACAGATATAGCCATTGACATGACAAAAGAAAGGAAAGAATAATACTATGGTCAAATATAACCATTAGTATCTGAAAGGTTAACATATAACGTCTTCATGAAGGAACATGAATAATATAGAAAGATTGAAATGAATAAAGGAACTTATGGTATGAGATAATCCCTAGTCAGGATACCATAATTCCAACACTTATCGATACTATGGAGGACAGCAAACTCACCTTTGATGCAGTAGAAATCCAAATCATTGCTGAAAACACTTGCCTACACCCCTCCAGACATTTGAAGTCTGCTATGAAGGTTTCTGGAACTCCCAAGTCCTCCACCTGACCTCCAAATCCCTCCACCTGGTGTGAACACCATCTCTCCAATCCCATGCAGTAGCAATTTCTGTAAAACACTGGCCAGCCAATGTGTCATGTCCCCACCAATCACCAGCTAGCCCACACTGGCTGATGGACAATAATTAGTTTAAATAATAGACTGGCCAGTAAGTGTTAGTCCATGGTTTGCTGGTGGGCCCATGACTTACCAAAGGGTAGTATTAAATGAATAAGCCTTCCTCGCTGGCTGATGGATGGCTACTTGCCTGTGCATCACTGGCTGGCCTATGGTAACCAGTCCCTTCTTCACCAGTTGGCTGACAGCTGCTCATCTATGTATTACAGACTGGCCCATGGTAACCAGTCCCTCCCTTGCCAACTGGCCCATGGCTACTCCCCTGTGCACCACTGGCTGGCCCATCCTTACCACTCCCTCCCTCGCCAACCTGCCAATGATTATTTGTCTGTGCATCACTGGTTGGCCCATCCTTACCACCCCCTCCCTCACTGGCTGGCTCATGGTTACCAGTCCCTCCTTTGCTGGCTGGCTGATTGCTGCTCACCTGTGCACCACTGGCTAGCCCACCCTTACACTCCTTCCTTGCCAGCTGGCCACTGGCTGCTCACCTGGTCATCACTCACTGGCCATCCTCACCAGTCCCTACCTCACCAGCTGGTTGATGGGCATCTTGGGTAGTCTTTGATTTCTCTCCATTGTATCTGATGGTGTTCAGAGATAAGTGTTTGTATGTATTCATGATTGAGCTAGCATAACTTCTGATCAGCATGGCTCTATCATGGCTCAGTGACAATTCTCACTAGTGGCAAGATAGATGGGAGTTGGATGGTGGGGATGGCCAGTACTGATAGGAATGAGATAAAAGAGGAATATTGTACTTTGGCTAATTGGATCTCAGAGTGCAGGGAATAGAAGGTTAGTTGGGTGTTGTAAGTATGCTGGCTACCTCAAGCATGTTCGGCAAGCTGTGGTTACTTAAATAATGTGTTGTACAAATATGCCTGTCAATATAATGCGCATTCCAAAGCTCTTTGGCATGGTCAATAAGCAGTATAAGTTCTTGGCATGATATGCATACACTGACATTTTCAGCAAAGTTTCCTGGTGGTTCTGAATAAGAATGTTCAGTGAATGCCAGGTACAAGGGCAAAGGTTGGACAGCTTGAGGCTAAGGTTGTAGAGAAAGAGCTGTCCATGGTCTGTCCATCCATGCAGTCACAAGATGGTGGGCAGTATTTAAGTGTGAGTAAAATGTAGCGGAACATGTGAAGTCAAATGTTGAAGGTTAATACAACATCTTGGCAGAGCCATAACTCAAAGTCTCTGTCCATCTACATGTCAGCAAAAGTCCATCAAGTTACGGCTCTGCTGAAATTTCATACCAATCTTCAGCTTTTGACTTTAGAGCTTGGGAATCCAAATTATACTGATGGACATATTTACACAACACATTATCTAAGTAGCTTGCTGAACATGCTTGAGGTAGCTGCTGTACTTACAACACCCAACTGACCTTCTATTCCCTGCACTCTTTCTTCCCAATTCTCCATCATCTTTCTTGTTGTTTCTACTTCCTCATGCTGAACACGCTGTATTTCCTTCATCATCTCCAGGGAGATTTCTAGGAGTTGGAGGCTTTGAGTTAACCATTCCCCTTCCAATTCTTGCATCTCTACCTTCACCAAGACTTTGTTCAGCTTCTTTCTTTGTTTGGCAATCAGAGTGCCTGTTTGCTGAACAAGATCTTCCAGTTCAGTAGCCCTTTGATTTGCCAACTCCAAACATTTTTAAAGCTTGTTCACTCTTGATACTGAAGTAGTGAGGATGACTGTCATAAATTATTAATTAGAAATCATACAATAGATGCTTAACTTACCATTCCCTTTGGTGCTTTCCTGCCTGTGGAGAAAAAGTGGCCTTTTGCCACCAGATAAGGCATAGTCAAGCCACCAATGGGTTTCTGCTGTGCCGAAATCTTCTTGATGATCCCAAATGTCATCCTCCAAAGTGATTTTGATGTCTTCCGCAAGGTCAAATATTTCTGACCAATACAGGGACTTGATGAGTGGGTTGGCACACAAAATGTTGTTGAAGGAGACTTGATCAGTCTCCTTGCTGGTCTTCCAATACAGACATGCCAGCACACTGAGCACAACAGCAGGAACCTGAAGTCTGGATTGCTGCTGTACATAATACATTGCCAATAACTGGGGATGTATTTATTTCTCCTTTAGACACTACCTAGAGAATGCCAAATGGACTTACTGCTTCACCAAGAAGCCTCTCTTTTACTTGCTTTGAATCAATGGCATATGAATATGCCTTGAGCTCCCTTATCCTTTCCCAGTGGTAATAAATCCAGTTCTGAATGGTTTGGAGACCATAGCCAGTGGTCTGGATAACATTGGCAGGGGGTAAGATGGCAGCAACAGTAGCAATGGACATGTTTGAAGCCTGATCAGACAGAATGAGTATGCCAAAGTGGATGTTAGGAATATGAGTGCAAGCAGGATTTGATGTAATAACAGCATGGTGTGGTTAGAAGGCTGTCATAAAGCAGTTGCCAGTATGGCAAGACTCATCTGTGCATTAATTCCTACCACATTTTTTGTACACCACACCCTGCCACACCATTGTCTTCAGTGGCTGTCTACTACAGTCACCCCAGGTTGTCCTCACCGTCCTCACCCTTGCCCTCACCACTTGCCCTCATCCTCACTCTCACTGCCCCACTCTGACTCAGTGACAGTACCATGCACATGCAATTGCGTGCATTGTGCATTGCTGAACAGCAAATGGTTAAACTCTGACTCAGCATTATTTTTGGTGTTTGCACTGACTCATGGCCCATTCCAAGTATAGTAAGCTAAGCTTGGCAGTAAGTGTTGCAAGATGACTTGAGCGAACACTGGCAGGACTCTTCTTGAGCTACACCAAACTTTACTAGGCAATGAAGAAGCAGAGAGGTAAAGATAAGAGGCAATGTCTTCCTTAATCAACTTGCAAGGACATAGGTCGCAAGTGACAAATGGATTAGACTGAGGGTGCTCAGTCAACTACTGCTACTTTATATACATTACAGGAGTGTGCACAGACCACAGGGTGCATGAGAATGGTTACTAGTTATAGATATAGCAAAGAAGCATACATGTGAAAAGAAGAGTGATGATGGGAATGAAAGAATGGAAATTAATAAGGCGTGTGTGCAATGTGTTTGGCTAGACCATAGGTCATGTATTGTTTACCATGATCACATGCACATCACATGACTTTGAAGTCTAAAAGATGTAAAGTAAGTGCACGAATGTGCTAAGTTAAAAAGTTTGAAAATATTGTGTATCATAACACTACTCCCTCTTTAAGACTCAAATTCCAGGTGAGTCCCGTGATAATTAGTCTCAGTGAAGTTTCCATATTTAGAGAAAAGTGAAGAGAAGTCACCTAAGGTAAGGCCTTGAAGTTTCCGAGGAGCTGAGGGATTTTGTTTATGGAAGTCAGCAACTGCCTGTGGGGCAGTGTTAATAATGTTGCCAGATTTCCATGTCCTGTCGAATTCATTGTAACCTTTCCAATGTATAAGATATTGAAGCTGGTGGCCTTTGAGATATGATGCCGCAATGTAGTCTATTTCAAATTGCTCTACCCCTTCTTTGTTAACTTCTATTGCATCTGGGCATGAGACTGGTTGACCTGGAAAGGTTGTCCAATATGGTTTAATGCATGAGATATTAACAGTAGGGTGTATGTGGATAGAGTTTGGCAATTTGAGTTTAACAGCATTAGGAAGTACCTCAAGGATTTCATATGGGCCAATCCATTTTTGAGTTAACTTCTTTGCTGGTATATGGGAGCTTCAAATTTTTGGCTGAAAGCCAAACTTGTTGTCCTTTCTTGTAAGAGGGTGTGTCAGATCTTTTGTTTTCCAACTGCTTCTTCATCCTTTCTCATGCTTCCTCTAATGCATTCTCTACTTCCTTATGGGATTTTCCCATTTCCATGCTGAATTCTTTTCCCATGCCTTTAGCTTTTCCTTCAAAGCCCATGTGAGGGGCGTAATTATGTGTGATATTGAAAGGAATAGTGCCAGTGGCAGTGGTAAGAGAATTATTGTGATGGAATTGAGCAACTTTGAGCCAATCAGCCCATTCCTGCTGTTGCTTAGCTATGTACATAAGAGCAGAGATATTGTTCGAGTTCTCTATTGATATGCTTTGTTTGTCCATCGGTTTGGGGGTGGTAGGTGGTGGAAATCTTTTGGGAGATGGAAAGGAGTTTGCAGAGTTCAAAAGTAAAGTCCGAAATGAACTAGGGTCCTCGATCTGAAATGATTGTGGAGGGGAGGCCATGAATACACAAAATATTGTCTCTGAAAATGATAGCAAGGTCCTTTGAAGAGACAGTATCATAGGTGGGAATAAAAACAACTTCTTTAGAGAATCAATCAATGACAACACAAATGGCAGTGTAACCGTGGGAATCAGGTAAACTTGTAATAAAGTCAACAGATAAATCTTCCCATGGTCGTTTAGAAGCGGGTAAAGGAATGAGTTGTCCTGCCAGTGCCTTTGACTTTCCCTTTGTTTGGGCATACACTTGGCAGCTGTCTATGTAGTTTTTAATGTCTTTGGTGACTCCAGGCCACGAGAAATGACAGGTAATAAGATGAGAAGTGTGAGCTTGTCTGGAATGTCCACCAATAAGGGAATTATGACAAATAGTGCGAAGTTCTATATGTAAAGGTTTGGCAACAAAGACTTTGTTTTTGGTATTTTTGAAAATATTGTTATCATAATTATAAGTGTATTCATTAAAGGATTCTTCTTGTATTTTTTCTTATGCTTTGATGATTTTTTCAAAGAAAGAAGAGGAAAGTTTGATGTTATTAATAAATAAAGAAGGAGGGAGAACTGTGATATTCTGCTTGTGATCCTAAATGGCATCACCATGGTCTGGTCAGCAGAATAGAGCATCTGCATGACCATTCGATGTTCCAGGTTTATAAACAAATACATAATTGAACTCTTGTAGAAGCGCGTGCCAGCAAGCTTGACAATTGGATAAGGTCTGGGGTTTCTTCCAGTATTTGAGATTCTTGTGATCCATCCAGATCTCAAAACCTTCCCTACCAATTAGGTAGTGTCGCCATTCCTCTAAGGCTCGAATGACAGCCAAGAGTTCTTTGTCATAAATAGGGTAGTTGTGCTCAGCATTGTCAAAAGAGTGGGAAATGAAGGCGCAAGGTCTCCAGAGACCATCATCACATTTAACTGAGAGCACTGCCCCTGTGATGATATCTGACGCATCCATTTCAAGACACATTTCTTTATCTTGATCTGGATATGTGTCATATCCTGGATATCCAGTAAGTCCAACCCCGGTCCATTGGACCAACTCCACTTCTGGTACCTATGAACTCCTGCACGTTCTTGCTATAGACACGACCCCTGACCTTCGGACCCTGTCCATAACTTACGATACCTTACGTTCCATTTCTTGATCTCCATATATACTAGTTCCACTGTATGTTCTCCTCCATACCTGTGTTCCGCTTAAGAACACAGCTCCGGTTCTATCTTACCTCTGATCCCTTACTTACACACCAGCTCCACTCTGTTAGTAATCCCCTAGGACTCCATAGTATATAAACCTCCACAACTCCTGTATTTCCCTTCAGTTTGAATATCAACTTAGTCTAACTCCTTTCCTCTGCTCGAGTCTCGAAGACTCTCTCTGTAACCTCCGCTCGACTTGACGTCTATTATGTCTTAAGTCTATCTCTGACCAATCAGTAAATTCCGGGACAACAGGACTCCTAGCAAGGGCACACCACATACAGTGAAGCCAAGTCCCGTCCGCTAGACAACTCTGGAGTTCCAGAGTTTGTCCTCCCCTCGGAGTTTGCCAGTACTTAACAATATGCCAGCAGGAGTAATTCCTTGAATTTGGCTTTTAAGGAATCAAAGGCTACTTGGTGCTTTGGTTCCCATTTGAATTGAACATCTTTTTTGGTAAGATCATTCAATGGGTGTGCAATGTCTGCAATGCCTTCTATGAACCATCAATGATAATTACAGAGTCCGAGGAAGCCTTGTAGTTGCTTGAGGCAAGTGGGAACCAGCCAATCCAATACCCCTGACACCTTCTTTTCCTGCATTTCTACTCCCTCTTTAGATACTACCATTCCTAAAAAGTCCACTTTGTCCTTTGAGAAGCTACATTTTTCTGGTTTTATATAAAGATCATTTTGGCGAAGATGGGAAAGCTCCTCCTTTACTATTTCTTCATCCTCTTCCTTGGTCTTGCCTTCGGTAAATATCATACAGTTGTCAATATAGATTACTAGTACCATGTACATGTCATTAAATATGTCATTTATCATTTGTTGAAAGGTAGGGGGTGAGTTAGTTATCCCAAAATACATAATGGTTGGTTCATATGTGCCTATGGGAGTAACAAAGGCTCCTTTCCACTTGTCACCTTCTTTAATTTGCATGTTGTTGTAACCCCAATGTAAGTCTAGGGCTGTGAACATATTGGTGCCCTTGAGGCAATTGATCAATGTGGAAATAAGAGGAAGAGGATAGGTGTTCTTGATAGTGCCTTCATTTAAATAACAGTAGTCCATAACAAGCCTCTTTTTTCCATCTTTTTTGGGTATAAAGAATACTGGTGCTATTTGAGGGGACTTTGAAGGGCAGATATAACCCTTCTTGAGTTCTTTTCTATACTTTGTCCATTTCCACATCCGATAAGGGAATTACTCTACCCTTTTTGGAAGCAAAGTCTGGTTTCAGATCTATTGTGTGATCCCAGGGTTTTCATTCCGGCATTCTTTCAGATTTGTTCTTGGAAAATATGTCAAGGAAGTCATGGTATGTTTTGGGCACTTTCTCCTTGAGTCCTTCTTCTATGCTATGGTTATAAATAAGCTTAATAGGTTCGTTGAAAGGTCCATTGCCCATAATATGACAGTAGGGCATGCAATGTGGGAAAGTAATAGTTTTAGTGACACAATCTATAATGGGGTTATGCCAAGCCAGCCAATCATAGCCAATAATGAGGTGGTGGGTTCCTAGTTTTGACACATAGGCTTCCAGGACCTTGTAGTGGCCAGCAATCCCAATAATTAAAGTGACAGCGTGGGTTACTTGGCCTATTGCTCTGTTAGAGCTGTCAGCATTTTTCACCAAAATAGGGTTAGCAATTTCATAAGTAGGGATACCATGAGAGAGAACATAGTCCTTGTCAATAAAAGTATGAGAAGCACCTGAATCTAGAAGGGACTTAAACAATCGAGATCGCCAACTTCCATCTTCATAATTCAGTACACATGTCTCAAGTGACATTTCACCACTGAATGACAACATGCTTGCACGAATAGAAATAGATGAAGGGGAATTGAGGGATTTATAGTTAGGAGAATTTCTTACTTGGTGAACAAGAGAATTAAGCACACTTTGTTTTAATTCTGGTGCCACGCTCATACTTTGTTGAGTTGCTCTTTCGGAATGTGGAATAATATTGCCAAGAAGATCATCCAGAGTACATACAGGGAAATCTGACTCATCACAGTCCACGAGATTGGTAGATATAGTACAGGAGGAGAGAGAAACAGAAGGAGAAACAGAATTGTCCTGTCCATGAACACCCTCGTCATTCACAGACATTTTTAATTTAAAGAGCTGGCTGCCTTCTGCCTTGCCTCTACTTTGAACTTGTCTCGGTAGTAGGCATTGGCTTCTGCCAAATAGAAGAACAGCATTGCTGCTTGCTGAGCGACAACAGGGGGAGCAGATGGGATGGAAATGGCGGTTGGAGGGGGAGGGAGGGGACGACCAAATTGGTGCTGGGCATGCTGCATGGGTGGAGTGTAAGGGGCAGCAGGCACATAGATAGGGATTGTCACAGGTATACCCCCAGATACCGGGGGCCTTACCCATACCTGTACCCATATGGGGTACATACCCATGGCCACGGGTACGGGTTTGAGCGCAGGTCACAAGGACTGTACCTGCATTCATACCCATGATGGGTATACCTGTGGGTGTACTATGTCAACAGTGAGGGCAAGTGATGGCAAGAGGAGTGGGACCAAGGCGAGAGAAGCGACCACAAAATGCACGCAATTGTGTGCATTGTACAGTCGCTTCTGCACGGTCTTGGGTGCACAAGGATGAGGGGGGGGTGAGGAAGAGGACAAGGGTGATGGCATTCCACCATTCCTCATCATTCATCAAGGATGAGGTGAGGGTGAGGGGAGAAGGGTGAGGACCAGACGAGAGGCAATGCAATGCATGCAGTTGCATGTGCTATGCTGTTCCTTGTCTTATCGTTGGTCAAGGGCGAGGGTGAGGGGAGGGGACATCAGCGTTGTTGTTGTCATCCATCAAGGGTGAGGGTGAGAATGAGAGACAAGGAGGAGACAAGGAATGCCATCCCTCATTGTCTCATTGGTTGAGTGTGAGGGTAAGGTAAGGGTGAGGGAGGCGAGGACCATGATGAGTTGTTCCAAGGAGGGAGTGACAACACAACATGCATGCTGATTGTGCATGTTGTGGGGTTGATGCTGCATGCCAAAGGTGATGGCGACAGCAACAGTGAGTGGGTTGTAGGATCAATGGTTGATGGGCTCCTCTGGGATGTGGGAAAAAAAAATATCAGTAGAAACCATATGGGACACCATGACTTACCATATATGGGCAGCGCTCGAATGCACCATGACACTGTCAGCATCAAATGAACAGCATCGACAGCAATGGTGACAATGATGGTGAGTGTGAGGATGAGGGAACAACAACCATATCTGCTGATCTCAAAGTTTTAGGTTTGGTTTGAGGAGACTAAGGGCAACTGTGCAGGTATCAAGGGTACTGCAGGACAGGTACAGGTTTGTCACAGGTTACAAGAGTGTGATCCATACCTGTACCTGCGCCAGGTATGGGTACCATACCCACATGGGTTACCCATACCCTTGGTATTCCCTACACATAGGCACCTGTTTCATAATCCCAAATATATTGCTGCCATACTTGCAGCAGACGTGGGGCTCACTTGTTGGGATTCAAGGAGCAATCTGGCCAAATATGACCAGCCTTGTGGCATCCATAACAAGTACAGGTCTCAGGCCATGGAGAGGCAACTTGTTGTGTATCTATCTCCACTGGGGCACCTTGACCCGGCTGCATTCCAGTGGGAGTGAAATGATGGTGGTTTCCCAGAGAGGGACATAGTAGCAGGGGCAGATAATATTGTTGGCCGTAAGGCTGCGGAGGATGAGGAGGGAAATGGAGCTGATAGGAAGAACCCAAGGGATGAGTGGGGGGACCATGTTCAATTGCGATCTTTTCAAAGTTCCTACCAATTGCTTGGTAGTTACTGCAGAGCTTGAGGTAGTCATTGACTTCCTTGCCCATCATCTTTGCTTGGTAATACATAGATGTGGTAGTCAACAGCCTTCTTAAGGAGTTCTAGTGCGAAATCGACTCCTATGTCTGCTTCCTTGACCAGGATGACAGCCTCCTGGATGAACAAATCTATGGGCCTAGACCTTTGCCTTAAGGCTTGCAGCTTTTTGAGACTCTCATGAGCCAGTACCTCAATTTGGAAGTACTCCTTAATTTCAATCTGAAGATTGGGCCACTTGGGCCAAGCCACAATGCCTTTCAGCATAGTTACAGTGGATCCCACTGCAATGGGGATCTCAGCTTCTTCTTCTTCAAGATATCATTCTAAGGTGATTTGGGCAAAGCCCTCTGCCTTCTTTTTGAATCGATACAGGACTGCAACCGTGCAGATGCAGTTGTCCTTCCAATCCTGTACATCAATCCAAAGTCGAAGCTTAATCCACCAAGCATGAAACTTGGAGCAGTTGCCATCCCAGTGTCTAGGGTCAACAATTTTTTTAGAGATATTCGAGTGCTCCTTGCTCAAGGCGAGCGCGTTGAGGCGGTTGACAAGGTCATTGATATCAATGGATGACATTGTTTAGTGAGAAGAGGGGGGACAGCAGTATTGTCAAAGGAAGGCGTTGGTGAAGAAGTTGTTTTTGAGATGATGCTGCTGTAATTGGATGTATCAAATGAGTTCCTGTTGCCTTTGGGAAGTTGAGTCAAAGTATGAAAGAGTTACTTGACGAAGAGGGAAATTGGTGAGGGCAAAGCCTGAAGGATGTGAAGGGGGTGGTGGAGGAGGAGCTGGATGAGGCGCTTGTTGTTGACAAATTCTGTTCATCCTTGATCGTGCCAGCTTGAATCCTTACTGCTTAGTATCTTTCAACCAAGCTCAAGGGATGCGGCAACAAGAAGGTCTGAAAAAATAGACTTTTGACCTGAGGTAATATCTTCTTCTTCTTAAGGTCTCATAATGGATTCTCTGGGATCCGCAAAGCCCAGGAACAAAGCTACACATATACTATTGTAAAAACTAGGAACTGATGCTCAACCTCCCCAATCACTCGAGGGACTAACGAAACGAGATAAGCTTGGCTACAGGCAGCATGACAGCTGTGGTTCCCATATCACTCTTCACAAACAAGGCACAACCCTTGTGTGGCTATCACCTCAAGGGAGGGATGGAGAAGGTACTATCTAATGAGACAAAAGCTTGGGGTACTGCCCCATGTTCTAAAGATGTGAACATAAAGAAAGAAAAAGCTGGAAAACACCAGAGGGTACTCCTTAGCCCAAGAGCCTGGGCAGTGTATAAAGTCTAATCCAAGTGTTGCAAGATGACTCAAGCAAACACTGGCAGGACTCTTCTTGAGCTACACCAAACTTTACTAGGCAATGAAGAAGCAGAGAGGTAAAGATAAAAGGCAATGTCTTCCTTAATCAACTTGTAAGGACATAGGTCACAAGTGACAAATGGATTAGACTGAGGGTGCTCAGTCAACTACTGCTACTTTATATATGTTACAGGAGTGTGCACAGACCACAGGGTGCATGAGAATGGTTACTAGTTATAGATATAGCAAAAAAGCATACATGTGAAAAGAAGAGTGATGATGGGATGTGCAATGTGTTTGGCTAGACCATAGGTGATGTGTTGTTTCCCACAATCATGTGCACATCACATGACTTTGAAGTCTGAAAGATGTAAAGCAAGTGCACAGATGCACTAAGTTAAAAAGTTTGAAAATATTGTGTATCACAACAGTAAGGATGTTCTTTGTTTGCTGATTGAAGTATAACGTACCCATGTGCATTGCCACACTGGTTACAATAGGCATCTTTACACAATTTGTCATCCTTTTTGAGCTATTGTGGCCACTGTCTTTCAA
>JBBPQN010000426.1:0-16227 GCA_038092575.1 Boletus subluridellus
CCCGCCGATAGAGTCCCTAATTTCCCCTGATCTATGTACAACTGTTGTTCTTACATACTAGGCATATATCGCGAGTGTGTCATGTAGTTACATCTGGGAACACCCATATATTCATGAACATTGTCCTGCATGTAAAATGACAGCACCGCTCGGTCACCATCTACCGGGCCGGCCCCATGCTCCAGCATCTGTCCAGATAGGGCAACGACAGATCCCAGATTGTACCAAAGTCACTGTGAGATGGTCGGAATGTTGAAGTGGAGGTTGGAGTAGTCTCCAACAGTGGCCAAAATGTCGAACCACTGTGGACATCCATTGATGTCTGTGTGAATCGGACTTGATTGGTTGGCCATTACTGACACCACGCTATACACTGACGACCAGAGAGGTAGGACATCCTGTATATCCTTCTCGTCATTGTCAGCCGCCCATTTCGCAAGCCAGACGAGCGCTTCTCAGCCCGTGGTGTACATCTCTGGATGTATAATGGCCAGCGCACTGGAGAGAATTGCCATGTGTTCCTGCATGATGTCCAGCCACTCTCGGGCTCCATTGCCGACTCGGTTACCCTTCAGAAATGCCAAGGCTTCTGGCCGAGCAATATTCCCCTGTGACCGAAGTTCAAGCCATGGGGTCACAATGCAGATGTGGGGGTGCCTACATTACACCCTTGCTGAAACCATGCCGGCGACAAATTGACTGCACCTTGCAAGTTGGCACCTTCCCGGAAGAATGCCGGAGATGTCCGCCAAGCCTGGGTCTCTCAGCTGGAGATGCTGTCCGACAATGGACCCGACAGAACTCTCAGATGTTCCCATATGAAGTGCTTCATTCGAATTAAAATCGACTCAATCAACTTCTTCATCCAGTAATTAAAGGACTCACTTGATTAGGGAAACTAATGCAGCCTGGCAAATACCACAGCAAGATGTAACCAGACCGATCAGTGACTACTGCTGGGTCGGAAAGCTCCTGGAGTTGCGGCTCCAATTGGACATTGGACGGAGCACCACCCTGGGGCGGTTGTCATCTCACGGTGCGCTGGCTGTTCGCCCTCTCGCCAAGCCGGATTATATCGATATCTTCGATAACGACTGGGCCGACGTGAGGATTTCACGGCTGGGAAAGAGAAAACTTACTTTTGTTCTGGTATGCCTCTGTAAGGATCCTGATCCATCGATCTACCTCGAAGACCGTCTCATAGGGGATGGTGTTACGACCACGTAACAAGTGACACCAACGTGTGTCAAGTTCCTAATGCCTAGATTCCGATCTGCGGAAGGTTCAATGTACGCCTAGTCCCATCGTGACTAGCGTCGAGTGTATACTCTCCTGAGGACGAAGAGTACGATGAGGAGAGGGATGCGAGACCAGCAGCGAGAGAAGTGAGCCAGCTGGGAACCTAAGCACACGGTATATTGTGTAGGTTAAAGTTAGAGAGTAGATACAAGCAGAGCGTGAATATAAATACTGCCTGAAGGCGTTTAGGGCAGGTGAGACTAAATAGGTAAGAGTCCTTTAGGGGAGGCACAGTGGTGAAGATGAAGTAAGAAATGCGTCGCGTATAAGAAGCACGTGACGTAATGGGGCAGTGTCCTCGGGAGAAACAGGGATGGGAGGAATCGGAAGGGAATATGAAATAAGGAAGGGAACGGAACGGAGTCAGAAGAAGGCAGTGCCTTCGGAGGAAGTTGGGATAGGTTGGAAGTCCGCGAAGGCCTCGTCGGATAACTCGTATTCCTGAAGGGAAGAGATGATGTCGTCCCACAGGGACAACTCTGGATAGTCCGGCGGCAAAGAGGAAGGAGAAAATAAAGGGGGGGTGTCACCACTCGTAACAGATGGCTGGATCAGCCACCATCGCTCCAGACCCGGATTGTAATGATTCATGGAACCGGGAGACCATGTATTGGGCTAGCATATCTGCATAGTTCAATCCCCGGTTCTCAGAAATTTGTGAGACAGTCATGGTGCGAATGGAAAAGGTGAAGTTTACTTGGGCAAAAAACTCCTGGGAAATATCTGATAAGGATCAGTTGGAATGAAACTCGATGTATATGGACCGGCCCATTCAGGCTGGGTTGCTATGACATCTATGGCATCCCTAGCATGTCCCAATATGGCACCGATGACTGTATTGCCTCCGAATCATCCACAACGGGCTAGGCCATATGCATCAATGCTATACCCAATTGCCCCCACAGGCCCTGCCGTATGCACCGAGAGCATACCAACTCGGCCACAATGGGCCCTAGACCAGCTCACTCTACACGGGCCCTGCCGTATCCATCGAGGTTATGCCAACTCACCCACGACAGGCCTGGCCGTGTGCATCAGCATCATACCACCTCAGCCTCCTCAGGCCCAGCCGTATCCATCGAGGTTATACTAACTCACCCATGACGGGCCCGGCCGTATCTATTGATGTCATACCAACTTACCCACAACAGGCCCGGCCGTATACATCGCGGTCATACCACCTCACCCAAGACAGGCCCGGCCGTATCTATCGATGTCGTACCAACTCACACGTCACAGGCCCCTCCGTATCGATCGAGCTCATTCCAACTCACCCACGACAGGCCCAGTCGAATGTATCGATGTCATACCACCTCAGCCTGCTCAGGCCCGGCCATATCCATCGATGTCATACCACCTCACCCACGACGGGCCGGCCGTATCTATCGATGTCATATCAACTCTCCCTCCTCGGGCCCGGCCGTCTCCATCAACGTCATACTCACTCACCCACGACGGGCCCGGCGTATCCATCGAGGTCATTCTCACTTACCCTTCAAGGGCCCTCCATACCCATCGAGGTTGTATCCACTCACCCACGACAGGCCCTGCCGTATCTATCGACGTCATTCCCACTTACCCTCGGGCCCGGCCATATCTATCGATGTCATACCCACTCTGCCTGCTCGGGCCCGGCCGTTTCCATCGATGTCATACCCACTCACCCATGACGGGCCCGGCCGTATCTATCGACGTCATATCAACTCTCCCTCCTCGGGCCCGGCCATCTCCATCGACGTCATACTCACTCACCCACGACGGGCCCAGCCGTATACATCGCAGTCATACCGACACCCTCTTCTCGGGCCCAGCCGTATACATTGATGTCATATCAACTCTCCCTCCTTGGGCCCGCCCGTATCCATCGACGTCATACCCAGTCACCCACGACGGGCCCGGCCATGTCCATCGATGTCATACCCACTCACCTACAACGGGCCCGGCCGTATCTATCGACGTCATATCAACTCTCCCTCCTCAGGCCCGCCCGTATCCATCGACATCATACTCACTCACCCATGACGGGCCCGGCCGTATACATCGACATCATATTAACTCTCCCTCCTCGGGCCCGGCCGTATCCATCGACATCATACTCACTCACCCATGACAGGCCCGGCCGTGTCCATCGATGTCCTACACACTCACACTTCATGGACCCGGCCGTTTCTATCGACGTCCTACCCACTCATGTACAATGGGCCCAGCCGTATCTATCGATGTCACTTCAATTCTCTCTCCTCGGGCCCACCCGTATCCATCGACGTCATACTCACTCACCCACAACGGGCCCGGCCATGTCCATCAATGTCCTACACGCTCACACTTCATGGGCCCGGCTGTTTCTATTGACATCCTACCCACTCATGTACAACGGGCCCAGCCGTATACATCGACGTCACATCAACTCTCCCTCCTCGGGCCCACCCGTATCCATCGACATCATACACACTTACCCACGACGGGCCCAGCTGTGTCCATCGATGTCACACCAACTCACACGTCACGGGCCCCGCTGTATTGATCGAGCTCATTCCAACTCACCCATGACAGGCCCGGTCGAATCTATCAATGTCATACCACCCCAGCCTACTCGGGCCTGGCCATATACACCAAGGCCATATCCACTCACTCACCACGGGCCCAGCCGTATACATCGATATCATATACCCTCTCACCCTTCATGGGCCCATCCATATCCATCGAGGTTATACCAGCCGACCCTTCACGGGCCTGCTCATATCCATTGAGCTCGCTTGCTTACACAACATCCAGGCCCGTTCGTATCCATCGATCACCCTATTATTACACCATGACAGGCCCGCCGTACTCTACATACGTCAGACCAACTCGGGCCTGACCGTCTCTCACGTCCAACATATACCTCCGGGCCCACCCTGGGGTGGCCCATACCGATTGGCCCTTTTGCTGGCAGGCTGGCTGTACGCTACGGGAAGTGTGACTACATGGGCTCGACCCTGATTGCCACACTCCCAACTTCCTGAGTCTGATGTCAATCTATGTCATAGCTTTGCACAATGGACTTATATTGGCTTGTGTCCCTATATGGGCCTGATGTCAATATGAAACAGGATTATGGTGATGACAATGACCAAACATAATGGACATACATTCAAGTTGTCCCATGTCCCTGCATATTACAAGTTATTGAAGAAAGTCAAACTTCTTATGATGAAAACCCTGTCTTATGACAGAGAATGTAGTGAAATGTATATAGCAAAGGAGCAAAGAATATGGTATTGATAGTATGATAGCCACAAGGGTAGTGAATTATTTGAAAGCTAATGACTATGTATTGCTAATGGCTGCATCACGAGTTGCAGCATTATCGGCAGCAGCAGCCGCAGCCCGATACTCCGCACGCTTAGCACGAATACTGGCGAGCACACTGTTCTTCGAGGGCAGCCGCTCGTTCTCAGTATAGAGGGGGAAAATTTGCCTGTTCCACCAGAGTAGCAACTGGTCAACCTTTTCTTTCTCCTCCAGGTCATTGAGCAATTCTATGATGCTGTTGTAAAAACGTTCTGAATCAGTTACCAGGTCGGTGCAGGAGAATACCTGTGCTGACATCAGTGCAAACCAAGCCTACAATAAGCATCAGTATTTCAGTGCACCAAACACGCCGCTGTGGTATGACGTACCTGGGTGGCAATGTAGGCAATCGAGGCTTTCATTACACTCCGCATCCCATGAATGCGAGCATTACCAGAGTGGGTTGCCTTCATCTCCTGGTCCACCGAGCTGGGCGATGTAAACACGTGTTTGTAAGCCTAAATGAATGTTAGATCACTTCAATCAGTAAATGAAGTGAAATGAACTGAAACCAGTAGTCCACTGCGAAGAAGCCCATTCCATGGGTCATCGGCATTGTATGTGTAGTTAGCATAAAGGAAGATGGGCCACTGGTCACCAGGTACTTGGAGCTGTCCGCTGCACAACTTTTCCTTGATTCTGCACTATGTTAGGACTGGATGGAAGTTGGATTTTGTATGTACTCTGAGTTTTGCCTCTTTGGATGTCGCCCAGGTAGGTGGATGAGTGGAGATAATGAGATATATGATTCAAAAGTACATGAGACAACATAGGGAGAGTGCTATGAATGTAAGAGTCCAAGTGATGAGATGTATGTATACAGCACAAGAGATGAGAAGGTGGGTGGCAGTGCAAAGCGCTGTCTGGCTCCAAGAACAGTCCTGGGTTTTTAGATGAGCTGCTGACCTGAAGAGTAGGAGTTCTGTGATGCACGCAGCGAAAGCTATGTGCCTGAGGACTAGGAGGAGAACCAAGGGAGAGAAAACTCATGATTATCAGCGGACCGGCGGTAGGGTTAGGCAAAGGAAGGATTCTTGTAGCTTGGGCTGAGCCTGCATGTACAGTGCAAGGATTTGTGTGTGATGGCGAAGATATACAAGGAAGGTGTCACTGGCCCACCTCCCTTTCACCTTGACCACTTTGAAGGGGATGTTTCTGAGTAGGTATTCAAGGGTGGAACCGATATGGATCCCGTGTCCTTGGAGGGGGGACTTTCTGGCTGCCCTCAGAGTGACATTGAGGACCATAATAAATTTGGTTTTGGTGAGGGGCCTATGGTTCTTTTTGTGCAGATAAGCAAAGTGGGGGCCATTGGGCAGGGGGGCGTTCACCTTGATGTGATTGTTGAAGGCCGCAGCAGGATCCGAAGGGTTGGACTGCATAGCCCAGTTGACGTCTTCACCACCTGGTGCTGATTTGGTGTGTGGGAGGTGGAAGCATCAGGAAATTTTTTAAGTGCAGATATTTCCAGATAAATATGATCAAGTATTTATCACTCTGTTATAAGTTCATAAGTGTATATATAGCATTATCTATTTTTAATCATAATGTTGATGAGCAGATAATAAAAGATAATCTGGGGTAGACATTTTATCACTGATAATTTGAATGTCAGTCAGATATAAGCAGGATGATGCTATGTAATTGTGACAAGGGGATTATCTACCCTTGTCATGTATATCATTGATTATCATTGTTTAGCCAAAAGGATAGGAAAAGATTTGTAAGCAGCATATAATATATGTTATGTAGACTTGTTCTCTTTCTCCACTTACAATAGGCTGAAGGTGTGGGAAAATATTTATAAGCCCTAAAGAACATGTTTTGTACTTGTACTTTTTCAGTATGCTTATAACTGGGTGAAGGTGTGGGAAAATATTTGTAATCCCTAAAGAATATGTTGACTTTGTTCTTTTCAGCAGGGTTGTAACTGGGCGAAGGTGTGGGAAAATATTTGTAAGCCCTAAAGAAGATGTTTTGTGGACTTGTACATTTTCAGCAGTGTTGAAACTGGCCGAAGGTGTGGGAAAATATTTGTAAGCCCTAAACAACATCATTTGTGGACTTGTACATTTTCAGCAGGCTTGGAAGTGGCCGAAGGTGTGGGAAAAAAATTAGTAAGCACTATACAGCACATAATATATAAACCTGCTCTCTTTCTCTTTTCTCTTTCCTTCACTCTTGTCTCTGAGTTCCATCTCAGGTCAAGAGTCACTCTAGTCTCTAGAGTTTATACCCAGGTAAGTTATACTTGTGTGACACCACTTGTAAGTGCTTTCATGTTTTTATTTTTCGCTTTTTTTGTGATTTTTATTACTAAAGTCATTTGTAAGTGTTTTTTTTTTCGCTTTTTGTGGGTTTTATTAGTCATAAGTAGTACTATGGTAGCTCACCTGGTAAATAGTCTATGTTATATATTAAAACTGGCCAATAATATTGCATGTCAAGATTATTATGATTGAGAAATGCATTTTACAATGGAAAAAGTTTTTTGTGTTTCTTGTACTTTTGTGACAATCTGATGTCAATGATAATGCTAGATAATGCTAGATAATGTCTGATACCCTATGTAAGTATTATATAACTGACCATATACATACAAGTGTTATAATACAGATCATATACATCAAGTTGCTATAGATTATATTGATGATCAACACAATCATACAGATGCACATGATCCACATAGAAATAATGACAGCTTTGACCAACACTGCCAACGCTCCCAGAGAATATATAGCCCTATCAATGTGTGTATCATTATGATATATGTTGTAGGGCTTTGCAGGGTAGCTAAAGCTATATATGAGATTGCCTTCCCATTAAAATTTTCCTGATGAGTTTATGATGGCAATTCCATTCCTGTTGCAGTCGACATGGACATCCAAGGGTTTGACGTGGGTGCTGGGGTCAAATGAGGTGAGGGTCCTAGTGGTGAACTTGCCGGAACGGGCCATTGCATAGAAGATGGTTGTGAGACATGCATAAGTCGCAGCATGCAGGGGAGAGGCTAGATCCAGCTGGTTGCGAATCATGATAATGATGTCAATGGTACAAGGCCCCCTGGGTGGCCTTTTGGAAGAGGTAGGGGCAAGGGAAGACGCTGCCTTGAGGAGGGCGTCTGTTTCTATGTTGTTCAGTGCCCAGCTGAGGCTGTGGATTGTGTGCCAGGCTTTGATACTGTTGAGGTAGTTAGAGACAGCACTGCCGGAGTATGAACCTGCTAATGTTGAGGCGAAGGCTGCTAGGAGCATGGAGCTGGCGGGGGCGCGGTCAGCATCTGGAATGTTTTTCCTGTCACAAAAGATGTGGAAAGTTAAGAGGCTGGAACCATATGTGGCTTTGGTGCTGTCTGCCCACACATGGGAGATTACATTGTAGATTCATTGAACATCTGCTTGTGGAAGGCTGGCTGAGCCTGTGTCACTCGGGTGAGAATGAGAGGGGGTCCATAATAATAAACGGTCTTTTGCCTTGCACACCAGGTGCAGGGGGGAGGGAAATAAGAGGGGGTTGGGTGCAAGGTGGGCTGGAAAGGATAGTTAGAACATTGATCGAAAGGGTGGTGGGACGCTTCGAATGGAGTGGGCACCTACCAGTCTCGGGCCTGCTCAGGGAGCATGTGCCACTATTGTGGAGGGGAGGGATACCCGGTAAGGGGTTTGCCATTGAGCGCAAGGTCCATGACAATGCTGGGACGATTAAGCGTGAAAGGCTGGACCGGGAGGTCAAGGCTGGCAAAGGGGTCCTGGATGAAGGGTTGTATGTCATCAGGGATTCGGATCTCTGGGAGGAGACGATGTGTGGGGGGGTATACTCCTCTGGAGGGGCCATCAGCCGGGTTGCTGTTGCTTGGGACGTAGTGGGCGACAACCTTACACTGAGCGTCTTGTAGAGTTGTGTGGATTTGCCTGAAGGACCGGTTGATTTGCCTGTTCCTGCTGCGACCGTTTGCCCAATCCTCAACCATGCCAATGTTGTCTCTGAAAACCTTGAGATGAAAGCCAGAGGCTCCAGTGTCGATGATCACCTGGATGAGGAGCTCAAAAGCGATGCTTTCAGCCCAAGCGATGTCCCGCCTGTCCCTTTTCCAGCTTCCAACGAGGTTCCAAGTGCGCCAACGATCACCAATGACAATTGCAATCCCAACACTGGAACTTGCATCGGAGAAGGCTCAGAGGTCAAGGGTTGGTTGAGGGCTGGGGATGGGGATGGTGGGGAGAGGAGAGGAAGGCAGGGTGACGTGCCACCGTTTGAGGTCATTTGGGGTATCGCAAGGTGGCATTTGTGGCTTAAAGGGGTTGTTGTCAAATATTGAAAGCATTGCCTCAAGGTTGGTGAGGTACACGCGACTGGATGGGAATATTAGTGACGCATGCAGCAACTTGCCATGCAGTTTCTGCACGTCTTGCAACATGTGCGTCCTGTGGCACTCCCATTCAGAGATGGCGGTGAGGTATTTTTGCTGCTTGGCCTCAGTTAGGGTCACCATGTGGTCGACCAGATTCCACACAAGGCCGATAAACGTGACCGAATCCACAAATGGGACATCCTTGGAGGCTTCCCACGGGATGCCCAAGGAGTGGGATATTAAATCAATATCTTCGAAGTTGTAGCAGAACTTTGAATCCTTGGCTGGGCGAGAGGAGGATAGGGAGAGGTCTCTTAGGGGAAATTCCATATTCTCATCAAATTCCTCGATTTTGTCATTTGGGGGTGAACTGCATGTGAACCAGGTGCAACCACCCTTGGTGATGGGGCCACCAAATTTGGCAATTCTCTTGGCGCAAGAAGCTCGAGCTTGGTTGTAAGGGATGAGAAATTCCCGCCTGATGCGGAAGAACACATGGTCATCTACCCATCTAGCTATGGGGCCCATGCCCTTGTACCTCATTATGTCAGCACCAGCTGCACCAATTAGTCCATATATGCCCCTGGATGGGGCAAACCCAAAACAGAAGGAGGAGTCAATTGCGAATTGGTCATTGCCAATTCTGACAACTAGTGAAGGCCATTGCGAGGGGTGTGATTGGATTGTACGGTAAGCTTCAGCAACATCCCATACTGCAGCTTGCGAACCTGGGGGAAGGGAAGATATTATGGTGGAGGTGATCTGAAAGGTGCTGTAGTAGTTTGGGAAGTCATCTGGGTTCACCCAGGAGTTGGGGGATGATATTAAAGGTGTTGGGGGTGTGTGGGGAAAGGATAGATTTTGTACCAGGCGAAATTTCCCTGGCTTCCCTGGCTTGGGAACCAGTGAAAGGGGAGCTGTCTGAAAGGGACCAATTAATGATTCGAGATCTTCATGATTAAAAGGTCTGATGTAACAGCCCTTGGACAATTCTTTATTAATAATGTTGTTAAAGATGGTTTTATGCTCCTCTGTTGAGAAGCTATTGGGAGGGATGTAGGATTGAGTTAAGTTTGACAAGCCAACATGAAAGCCATGTCATAACCCATTAGGGATCGATGGGTATTTACTAACAAGCCCAGCCTCGACTAAAGACTGATCCCAGGCTTCTGGGGTATATGGCATCAGAGCTTTAGCTTTTCTGAGCTCTAGAGCATGTCTGTGCTCCGTGATTGGCACTGCCGCACCCTGAGCATTCATGCAGTGTGGAGGTGTGGGTTGTGTGGCACCCAAAGGGGCATTGCCAATCGAAACAGATGGAGAGACCTTTTGGGTTGATGAGGCAACCCTCAGAGTTGCAGCCACAAAGTGCTGGGGAGCCATTCCAGAATTCCATTGACCAGCAATGGTGGATCGAGTGTGGGGAGTGACTGAGGCATTGGGGACATACCGATCGGCTGCCGTGGCTCTTTGAACGCCTGCAAAAGGGTTGCAATGGGGATTGAGCATTTGTGGGTGGTTGTGTTTTGGATTGGCTGCAAGCATGGGATGGGCCTGGAGAGGCTGAGCGTGATCTCCGGGTGTTGCGAAAGCTCCACTGCTCGGTGCGGGAGGCACGTGAAGCGGACCCATGCCAGGAGCGGTTGGCTGGGGGTTCCGTTTGAGCAATGAGCTCCTCCATCTGAGGGGCAGGAGAAGGGGGTATGCATGTGGGGATTGCACGGTGATGCACACCGGGGGAACATAGCCTGTGACAACGGTGGAGGGTTTGACTGAAGGGGAACATAGTCCACAGCAACAGTGTTCACATGATCGGTGGGGACAGAGTCCGACAGTCAGCGATTGGTGACAGTAGTGGGGTGATAAGGTAAAACGGGGGAAGAATAGGGGAGAGGAAGGTGAGCAATCGGTCGGCGAACAAAACGAGTGACTTTACCTTTGATTTCATTTTTTGATGGTCACTAGACTGAACCTCAAACACGATGTCGCACATGAGGTTTTCATTGATGATGGAGATGTCATAGCCATTGTTGGCTTTGATCTCATTGTGCCAGTCTTAGCGTACCCTGGCTGTGTAAGAGAGTGCTATCTTGTTGCCTAACGCCATTTTACGGATGGAGTGCATTTCGATCTTCCAGAAGAAGGTGGCTAGAGAGTCTAGGTTAACAGCCGGCCAGTTGGCCTTCCTCGCGTAAACTAGCAGGTTGTTCTTGGCTTGAAGGAAGCTCTCGAAAGAGAGCTCATGGTCTGCCAGGGTGTTTTACAAGGCCCTGACGGAAGCGACTGACTTGACCATTAAGATGTCGTCCATTTTGGAAAGACCAAAGGTGTCGTCCACATGGGATTTATTGTTGTTGCACGCTGCATCTGCGCGACCTTCCGGTGAGAAGTACCAGAGTTCAACGAAGTTGAAGGAACTCAGTTTTTGCATCACATACTGCAATGGACGGGGTATGAGAATGTTTGTGACCGAAGTACCGGGTTCAAAGACATTCATTTTGGGTTTCTTCCTGTCTGACTCCATGCATTCATGTTCAGCTTCCTCGACAGCCAGCCTTTTGGCCTCCTCCTCCAAGCGTCTTCGCTCCTCTTCAGCTTCTTCAGCTGCACACACTGCTGCTTCCTGGGCTGCTGTCCAGGCTTGAGCTCTCCTGGTGCAGTCGGCTTCCCAGGCCGCTATCAGTCTCTGAACTACTTGCTGGTTGTTTTTGCCATGACCGATTTTGAGGCCATTGCGGATAACTGCAAACTTGTCGTTGGCGTAGTCAGGGGGATGTTCAAGTCTTGGGTCAGCCATATTCAATGATGTGAAAGGACAGAAGGAAGGAAGGGACTTGAATGAAAGAGGGTAAAGAGGGTGTATGTAGAGAGATTACTACATGCAAAACTGACAATGAGCTATGCTGCAGATGTCAATGTGCAGTGCAGGAAGTGGCATGAGAGAAAGAGGCTATGTGCCACATCCCAACACTCGACCAAAGACCAAGCTCTGTCGCTTCACTCGTTCCTTATTACATGACAGAGCATACAACTCATATCCAGCAGGGCAGAGGAGGGCCCCTGTGCACTCATGGAGAAATCCATGATCAGACTTCACATTGCAGGGAATGTGAGGACTGAGAGTTTGACCCTTTGGTGTGATCCAATTGACAATGGCTCCTTTCATCCCTTTAGTATCATCCACCCTTGTGCCACTAGTGCCTTTCTGGATCTATGGGGGATTATAAACTTAATAAGGTAGAATAGACTGTCAAACATACACACCAATTCTGCTATTGTCATGATGTCTTGCTCCGAGGATTCCATGAGGCAAGCCTTGAGCCCCGGGACCATTCTTAGCAGCTCACGAAAAATGAGATACTCTTGCTTCTCCCTTCGAGAATGTTTGTGAGCAAATTTGCACGTACATAACCTAAGTCTTCATGAAGCGACTTACTGGGGCATCAGTGAATCTGGGCCATTCTCCTTGATGTCACCTATTAGGGTCATTCCATTTGTCACCAGGGCTTGTGTGTTGCAAAACACATGGACAATGCGACCAAAATGGCAGCCGTGATGAACCAATGGGTCCTGCATGGTGCTGCACAACTGTCAGAAGAAAAGAGTTATGTGAACATATAACATATGCATGGTTGTTTCCTGGGCTCTAATTCGAGAGCATTCAAAAGTGAGTGCTTTTGCCCACTGCTCACGCTCTCTTCACCTCGTTGAGAAACAGACTGACATCCACCATCTCGTCCACCCTCACTGTTGAGCATAGATCAAAGGACTGTAATGAAGTAGCAGGTTTGAAGAAAAGGACGAAGGGGTAAGGACGACACCCATACCTTTATATATCTTGGATCCTTGCACACATGACAGCAACTGGAGTGACAGTTACCTAAAATAACAATGGATCTCGCAAGATTTGATCCTGCCAGATTCAGATTCGATCTCAAAGTTTACCTGTCATGCCGACGCACATCGCCACTGTGCTTGCTGGGAAAATTCCATTTGTATCTAACAAAACTCTGAGCACTAAAGAGCCCTAGCCCACTGAGCTGACTTTGTTAAAGGATAGTATATGACATATGCGAACTCACAAGCAAAGGAGGCCAGCCACAATCCTTGACCGAGTCCTCCATACCGAACCCGAAGCTCGATTGGGCTCATTCCCAAACATGATCATTGAGCGATAAATGATCCAGTTAAGCATGAGTGCCAGGTCTTGCACACGTTGGAACCATTAGCCTTATGGTTATAATGTCAGAAATTGATTCTCACCTGATGAAATAACTACCAATGTCATGTCAGGGAGGTGCCAATCCTGACCTTTGGCCTTCTGAACAATGTTCCCTTCCATGGCATGTGTGTAGCCTGAGTTCTGGGTCATCGCATTATTGCATTCATCGTCAAAGGTGAGGGAGAAACACCTGGAGAATGATTGGGAGGACTTGAAGCAGTGGTAGCAATGACAGCCGCAGCCTCAGGTGCGGATGGAACAACTTTGATGATGCTTGAAGACAGACCCATCATACCAGACAATGTTGTGTTGGAATTGGATTGGCTGTGACGGGCCTTGACACTGACTTCAATGGGCTTCGTCTAATAATGTAGGGACATGGCTAGACCTGGAGATGATGTGCACAGTCCCAGTGGCTCAGCTTACTTAAGCCCAAGCTTTCTCATACAAGTAGTAGGGTAGAAGTAAAATATTTGTTGTAGTCCTATCTAGTCAAATGTTAATATGATGATGTCCTCACTATCATCTACTGTGTGTTGACTACTTCAGTTGTTGAGTGAAGTGTCCGTCATGGAGAGCGAATGCAGACTCGCAGACTTGAACTGTTGTTTGTGGTTGGATGACACGCGAGTGCACCAAGTTGCTCTTGGACGGGGCATGGTGGCAGTGCAGGCGCATTACATTGTGCACCCCGAGCCACCCCAAGCTGCACATCCTCTCCTTGGCGCCAACAACCGCCGCTCATCCCACTGTGTACACTGACATGTTTTTCACTGCGAGCAACAGAGGCAACAGAATTCGGTTCAGCATCGGCATGTGATGTGGAAGCAGTCTATTTTGAGTTCGATCATTTGGGAGCAGCCTGGGCAGCAGGCCCAGCCAGATGCACAGCTGAGGGCGAGGATGTTGGCGATGTCAGCATTGGAACGACAGACATGTGTCCAAGCATCACTGTGCTGCTTGCAACACTTGCCACATGTCCACCTTCCACATCCTGGTGTGGGGCAGGTATACACTTTACTGGCGAAAACGTCTGAGAGGGGGTCCCAAGAACTGGCTGCATGCAGCAGATGAATAGTAGAAGTGTTTGAGGATGCTAAACTCGACCTGTTTTTGCTGGAAGGTCGCGATGAGTGTCTGTGAAAGGTGGGGTTGGACCTGAGCAAAGGGAATGTTCTGCCTGCAGCAACAAGGCAGATAGAGTGTTTCTGGTTGCAGACTGGAATAGGTCCGTGATGCAGCCAATATCGTAGTAATGACCACAAGGTGCATGAACTTCTGTGCCATGGATCGCATCTTGGCAGATGACACAGTCATGGTCAGTTGGGACTACCGGCAACTACACCTCTCAGCAAGAAATTCAGATGTGAAGGAACTCAAGGTGGACATACTGGTTGGCTGCCGGTGTTCTTGGCATGGCAGTACCAGTGTTTGTCGGGGGCTCGGACGCCGACTTTGACCTGAATACCCAACCTACCACTGTCCACCCCACCTATGAGATGGAACAGTGTTATTTCTAAGTGATAGAAATAGTTGACTGTCATCATCTGAGCATAAAGCATGCTGCTCCTACCTGACAGCCTGCACTCCATGTTGTTGGTTACCATTTGGCTAGGTTGCCATCCTTCTGCGCAATCGTAATCTCCCTTACATAACTGGTGGTCTATCGACAGCTTGCCTCATTAGATGGGCTGGTCACCAGACTAGAACTGAAGTACTGATGACCAAAGACTGAACCAGCCAGGACAGCAGTTCGGTTCACGTGATCACCATGCCAAACATGTACAAAATTGTCCTTGCGAACTCCTTGACAGATCTGTGCCTGAGGCCTGATTTTTGAAGCAGACAAAACCCTACCGTCCCCCACTACCGTGGGAGTCAGGGAATCTAGAGTACACCATACCCCTCAAAGGTGTAAATGTCATCATCCAGTTCCTTGCCCTCAGATCTGGAATAATATGACCAGGATCTTCCTCATCTTCCTCATCACTGCTCTCATTGCTCTCATTGTCCTCATCGTCGTGCTGGGGATCTTGCATGACTTGTCTCCAAGCTTCCAAATCGTCTTCTTTGTTTCTGAATCCAGCCAAGTTCCTGTCCCCATCCCCATTTTCTTCAACCTCAACCTCCTCTTCTTGCTCTTCTTCACCTCCAGAATTATTGCCACTCACTTCTTCCATCTCGGAATCAGTATCTTCGTCATCTACTAGCTTGCTTGCGTACTGCCGCAAAGTCCAAAGCGGATCCTGTGTACCCATCTGGTGTCAGCTTCAGGTACTTGACAGCCTCCTTGACAAGGCTGTGAGCAGCTAGCATCTCAGCATACTTGAAATATCTATCATAGAGTGTCGCGAGCTTGTAGGTCTTGAGCGCACCATCTGTACTCTTAGTGGACATCAAAATGTCTTCATCCATGTGCTTGACAGCTCCATGGAAGACAGTCACCTTCTCAATGAACGTCTGCAAGGCATGTCCATGGGTTGCATAGTGGAGGTAGACTTGGGGGAGTCAAGGGCTTCGACTCAATACCCCTCCTCTGCCAGTTTGTCAGTCCAGATGTTGACCAGCCTCTCGAGATGTCCCGCAGCGAGGTAGAGTGGCTCTTTTTCTCTGCTCCAACGCCCCAGTGATGTTGTCTCCCGAGCCTACTTCACTCTCAGTATGAAAAATCTAGCTTGAAACTTGAGTTGTGCTCTAAGCTGCTCTACCAGCCCTCCAAATTCATCTGCACTCGCAAATGTGCGGAGACTAACAAAGGCTTCTGCCCATTCTGTCAAATTGGCATTCTGTACAATATTGTCAAGACCGTTGGTAACAATGTACCTTTAATGGAGAGGAGTAGAGCGTCAGCATAATGCTCTGCCAAGAGACAGAGCTCCACAGCGCTCCGGAAGTGTGCAAGTATTGAATATCTAAGTACTCAGTGGTTGGGAAACCAGCTGAGCTTACCTATTGAATATCTAAGTACTGTAAGTAGTCAGTACTAATAATAGGTAGCTCTAATGTTAGTGTACTCACCTCA
>JBBPQN010000427.1:0-16218 GCA_038092575.1 Boletus subluridellus
CATTTCCGTGTTTTTTTCATTTCCATTACATACATGCCCAATGATTGTTATTGGTCTTATTAAAGCTCTGAGAGTTCCAATCACCTCAGAGAATTCACTGTCCATTTTTCGATTTTCTAGTCACCTTCATCTGATCCCCCCACTTTGATCCAATTGACATGCCCGGAGTCACCTTCACCAATGCTCAAATCGAGATCCTCAGTGGTGCCATTGAGGAATACCAGAAGATCACAGGCAAGGAGAAGGCGACTGAGAAGACAAACTTCATTGCCAACCTTGCAGAGAAAGTGGCTTCTCCTGTGGAGCTCAAGGACACCAAAGCTTTGGAGAATATCAAAGTTGTAAGTATTTCAAGGATTGTACTTGTTGAGAAACTGAAGATTGTTGATAGTCCATCAAAAACTGGTTGTCTACCAATGGCAGAGAGGCAAAGAAAGAAAGCGAGTTTTTCAAAGATATATCTATGTACTTGGTCTTTGTGGAGAAGAAGGCAGAAGAGATCAAAGAGGCAACTTTGAAACTCACTGCTAACCAGCCTGGTTCAGCAGATTACATTGCTCACCATTGGAAAGCAGTGGCTGAGCTCTTTAAGAAGCTCAGCGAAGATGAGATTGCAAGGTTCAAAGCAATCGCCAAGCAGTGGAATACTCAAGGTGCCCCTGCCAAAGTTCAGGAAAAGTAAGTCTCTACCCATCATGATCCATATAAGTGTTGCATGTCTTCAATGCTATGACCATAGAGAGCGAAGGCGGAACCTGGCACAATACTTTCGCCAACTCAGTGGAAACCTATGGAAGAGGTTCAGTATCAGAAAGTTGATGTTCTGGGTATATGAAAATGAAGAGGGGAAAATCTTTCAGTCATGGTAAGTTGATCTAGTAGTACTACAAAACAACATTTCTGAGCTGAAATATCTATCTAGCATTGACCATAATGACAAGTTCAGTAATGCCGCAACCTTCAACAAGGCCTTCCCAGATGAATACAAGAAAATCGATCAAGATTGGGAGAAGTACCTTGCACAGGCATTTGGAAGTGAGTGCAATTCAACATTTCTACATGATTGAATACCACAGCTCAATTTCAGAGGAAGCCGGACCAGTGAAGAAACCTTCAGGACCATCCATCATGATCACTGATGATGGATGGCCATTACTTCCCAACATTGATTTCTCCAAAGCAAAACTCATTGACCTGAAGACACTACTAAGGGAGTATTTGACGAAATGCTATCAGAATAGTACAGGGGATGCCAAGGCCAGGATTCCATGGGGACAACTTCAACAGACCCCAGACAAGTTTGTGGATATATCAGCAAACTACTTACCAGCAGGGACAGGTCTCCTTGACCCATCGCACATATGACAAGGTGATCTCATGGCTATTTTACGCCATGTGAAAGAACATCAAGACAACAAGGAGGTGAAAGTGGTTTTTGGGTTCAAGAGCAGTGCTACTCATCGGCGAGAAGTGCAGACTCAGAGTAGATCAAGTGTCCGACCTTCCTTGTCTGAATCTTCCTCATCACAGAGCCCTATGCCAAGGCCCTCCCATGTGGTTTCACCAAGAGACGATGATGATGCAACACCTGACCCCCCAACACCAACACCAACACCAACACCAACACCAACACCAACACCAACACCAACACCGACCCCATCACCTCAACCTTCGCCAACGAAACAAAAGAAGGTCAAAAAAGGTAGTTCTTGCCCAAGCAATTTTTCAGCATTGCTCACATGGCTGTTAGGGCCACCCCGGCCATCGAACAAGACCTGACAAATTACAGCGGCGACTATTTCACCACGCTGAAAGAGTTTGTTGTTCAATTTCAGTGACCCGCCGACGTCCAAGGAGTTCCAGCATGGCTCTGATGGCAGTCCTGCATTTTCCAACTTGGATTGGGAATCTCAATCAGTTTGCCTGGTCTCACTAAGTGAGTGAGAAGAGTATCGGGGGCTAGTTCATGCACTCCATTCTGCACTGGTAAGTTAGTGTTTGTCAACCTCAGCAAGAAGTTATAATTGATGTATTGCAGATAAGGAATGAGGATACCCCCAGTTTTGTTGTCCCTGGAAACATTGATTGGGAATACAACTTCTATGCTCTGCCACCAAAAAGTCACTCATGGTCAGAAGAACAAGAAACATTGTTTACAACTGAGATTTTCACCGATTCTGGAGAGCGACATGGAAGATCTGAGCTCTTGAGGATCGCTTTGTTCACTGGCATGCTCCTTCATGACAAAGAATTTGTTGGCGGCAAGAGGGAGCATACTCCACGGTATCCTTTTGTTTCAGTGGAATTGCGGAAAGCAGTCATCAGTGATACCGAAATCGATGATCATATCATGCCTTGGTGTTGGCGAGTTGAACAACAACTTCGGGATGCCAACACCAACAAGATCATTTCAAGGCCACTCAGATCGCCAATGGAGGTGAAAACCCAGGATCAGCAACGGGAATTCCTGATGTCTCTGAGTCAGGAGGTCGAGTACTGAAAGGCAATCTGGAGCATTGAGGATCTTGAGGTGAGACTTTTAGTTCTTTCACGGACTTGACTAATGCGCTGAACATAGGATGTCCCCAAGTCCATCAGTGACACTCTGCCCCCGACATTCTTGGTAAAATCCTCGTTGTATCATGCTGGGTCTGACATGCACAAAGACTGGAAGACTTTGGGACCCAAGGCATTGAAGGTCGAACTTAATACCAACAACAGACGCCATAGCAGAGGTTACATGGCAACTCACTTGATGCTCTTCAGCATGATTCTTTGTGACCTTGAAACTGCCAAGTTACAAAGGGTAACATGTGCATACCCCTACATTCCCATTTACCTTCAAGACACCAAGATCACCCAGAAGGATGTACAATCCATCCTCTCTTGGTGCACTGACATCGCCAAGGCCATCAGTAAAGGTACTCCAATAGTGAGAATTGGCCTGCCAAAGGGTGTCAAGTGGTCTGTTCCTGCCGAAATGAAGGGGGATGAGCCGCTGGTGAAGCAGAGAAAGAAATTGTTTGTGGAAGTCAAGCTGAGGCGCAGACGATGTAATTAGGCAAGATATGATACTTGTTTTCAATACATGCTTTCCGTTCCTTTTCTTTTCTAGTGTTGTTTCTTAATGTCAACAATCGGATTCTATTGGAGCCTGGTGATAGAGTACTATACAAGACTAATTCCCAAAGTTTGAAGGACTGCCTTGAAGTGACATTCCGGCATAGGTACCACTTGGGATTGGCCATTCCCAGCCCCCCCCTGATCTACGACTTGTCCAACTCGTCTCATCAATGTCACCAAGCGGTCCTCCAGAGGGACTGCTCTTTGCCGAAGCATGATGACCTCCTGGCATATGTTTTCATTATCATTGAGATCGCGGTGCACCGCTGTCTGTAGGCGATCCATGTTGGCCTGAATGTCTTCGGATCTGCACTGGCTCAGTGATGAAATTGTCACATCGTACTCAGCCCCATTGCCGAGAATGATGTAACTTGCCCTCTGAGGGCCTCTTCCATCTCATCATTCCAAAGATCAAGCCTCTGGATGGCAGCCTGCAGGTCTCGAACCTGCTGGTCGAACTCGCTGATCTAGCAATCCGACCCATTATTAGCGAATTCAGATTCCAATGCATATAATACTCACTGGTTCATGTTGGACTGCCAGAGTAAGTTCCGGATCAGCCTCAGCGACCAACCTCTTGTCTTCACCCAGCTCTGGCTCAATGGCTCGACCTTTTCCCTTATCCTTCGCCATCAACCTAGGGACCTTCAACTTCGGCTTTACCTTGACTTTCTCTCCAGCATCTCTTGCCCTGTATTGTGAAGCAAGATTTCCCCAGCTACCAGCCACATGAATAACATGCCTGTCACCGTCTATGATCGCTGGAAGATCCTGGATCACACCACACCTACCCTTCCGAGCCACACAAGGACCACAAGGCTTGAATTTCATGCTGTCGACGGTCTTGCAAACCTTGCAAGACAGATCTTTTGTTTCGCAATGTATGCATTGCTGCCTTGAATTAGTATAGAATTGATAGTGAACATTTGTGACTCACTGGACTGAAAAAAAAATCTCTGTTATCGATGACACCTGTCAATATCTTTCGCTGTTTTCTCTCCCTTACACCCACAGCCCCTTTGACAGTGTCATCCTTCCCTTTGGCCTCTGTCATTTCTTCATGCCTTTTATCTTCATCATCTCACAGATCTTGTGGCAATGGCCTTTTGATCCCACTTGGCTGACGTGTATTGCCGAGTGGCTTAACCTGACCTGCTGGGAGTTGATTTGCTGGGAGTGTTTCAGTAGACATGGTGGTGACAGTGATGGTAGGTTGGGCAGGGGGAGTGGGGGTTGCTTGGAATTTCTTCCACCAATGAGTGGTGGAGTCACCAAGGTCAGCATCAGAAGGGATGCTTGAGTTGCTTACAAGGTTTTTAGTTCATATGGCCTTGCTCAGGAAATCATTGATCACGCTGCTCTCGCCAAATATTTCATCCAATGTGATTGTTTCCTCAGATTTCATTCTGAATTTCGATGCCATCTCGGGTATGATATGCGGAATTTGCACTCCCTCCAGGATAAAATTTCTCACCAACGTCTGCCAAAGAAATCATGAGTGGAAATCACATGAGATTGTCTGACTTACAACTCCCTCAGTGAGTGACCTTATCCACTGTGTCTCTTCAGCCTGCTGGACTCTCGGACCCTTCATCACCTCGACCATCTGAGTGGCGTGGGAGTAAATCTTCTCTTGAGCTTTTGTGACGTTGCTGGACATGTTGTGACTTGTTTGCTGTATTGGGCTGAATGGGCTTTCCAGGACCTCAGAGATTCAGTGAGGTTCGACGTTTCTTCTTTAGGTGATCGCTGTGCAGTGTGAGAATAGTTGAATTTGTAAATGTAACAAATGGGTGAATGTAATGGATTTCGTGATTAGTCAAAGGAAAGTTCAGTGCAACTAAATTGCTCTACACTATGCGCAATTCAGTCCAATTCCCCAAATTCAGAATCGAGCTCCAACTAACTTGCTCAGTGACTCTGAATTATATGCCTGAGAAGCTGAGCCTGGGTATGCATAGCTTGGAGTCTCCATGAAAACTCGTGCTTGCTGGAACAGTTCTTGCACACTCTGTCGCCGAACTTGAGTGTGAGCTTCAAACTCAGTGAGGTCATTCTGGATTTCTGTGTCTTGGAGTAATCATGAGGTTTTCGAGAATATTTGGAGTAGCTGATAAGCCTCCTTCAAGTCCCTGCTGCTGTCCTGTCTGGTAATACCAGGTCACGAGCTTCGGCGATGGCGGACTGAAGTTTGCCATGTCTCCTCTTCACTGCTGAAAATTTGTTTCGCAGTGCCTGTAGTTGTCTAAAAAAAATCAGGTACTGCTTCATGGAAACCAGTATGACTTACTCAATTGGAGAAGGCATTGATCTGGGAATTTTCTCTGACCTTGATTTCAGTTTAACGGCGATTATATCTTCATCGGCAAGGGGGAACATGTCATAATTATTAGGTTTATTATGCTGCCCGATTTGGCAAACAATGAAATGCTGATGAATAAAATGTCTTAATGGTATTGTTCAGTTCACCAACCTTATCAAACATGTCCACCGCCGACTCTCTTCACCTTGCCACCCTACTCAGCTCTGAGCTTAATGAACTTATGGTACCCACCCCTTCGCCGACCCCATCAGTACAACCCCAGCGACGGCAGCTCAACCAACTTCTGGCCTCCGACTTGAACAATCCCTTTTCCCGACATTCACCATCTCCGTCTGTCTTGTCGCAAGACCAGCAAGCACTCAGCCTCTTGCTCGCATCAGACCTTAATGATCTATCTCGCCCTTCGCCTTCCCCGGCTCTGCCTGTCTCTTCACAAGACAGGTCACTTGCCGCCTTACTCAGTTCAGATCTTAATGATCTGCCTCGTCAACCTTCGCCTTTGCATCCACCTGTCTCCTCACAAGACAAGACAGCACTCAATACTCTCCTTGCTTCAGATCTCAATTATCTGGCTCGACCTTCCCCTTCCCCTTCACAAGTATCTGCAGTCAAGTGACTGCTCCATTCTGACCTCAACAGCCTTCCTCACTGATCACCCCCGCCGCCCTCATCGGTTCCTTCAAAGCAACCCTTGGACCAGCTTCTGGAGTCAGAACTCAATGAACCACCACCTCCCCCACCTCAACTATCCACACCACAGCAGGGAAGGACGATTGCATCATTATTAGAGATGGTGCGGACATCTCAGCAAGTGTCCAGGGAGCTGTCCTCAGATGTCAACCAGGTCCCTGGGTCAAGTCAGAGTCCAGAGAAGCCAGATTACGGCGAAGATGACGAAATGGAAGGAACTTCAGGTGAGTGGATCATTCACTTTGTATCCCTGAAGTTTCTAATATTTATAGGTACTGGCACTTCTTTGAGTTTCCCGGAGTCGTCCCCAGATCCGCCCTCATGGCTCAATATCTTGTCCATTGAGTCTCACCTTTACAAAATAGTCGGCGAATGGAGACAAACAGAGCTTCCAGATCAAGAAAACCTGGACATGCTCATTAATAAGAAGAGGTCGTTGGAGGATAGGTATGTAGACTTGAAGATCCAAAAGATGAAGTTGTGGGAGATTCAAGAGCAGTTGGAAGCATTGAAAGGATATTTGAGGAGGGGTATCCAAGGTTAGCATGTTTCTATAGTGTTAAATCTGTACATTTATTCCCACTGTGCCTTGCAATTCTCACCAGGACTGGTGAAAAGGTCACTAATGATGGGTGAGGATAGTGGTGTTTGGCTGTCTCATGATGTATTTCAGCAATGCTCAAGGAAAGTGGTGGCGAAACGGTCACTTTCACAATGGTGCAACAGTGCCTTCATGATCATGTACTTCAGCAATGTGTAGAGAAAAGATGGCCAGCGAAACAGCGGTTGACAGCTGTGCATGGTGTGACAAATGTGCATATATTTGCCATGTCACACCTTGCTGCATCTGGGTATGATTTTGTGCCATACCGCACCTGCCGCATACATTTGTACCATGTCACACCAGCTTCACTGTGATTTGCTTGTTGTGACATTGACAATGTATGTGTACAAAACATGAAAAAAAACCTGGAGTGGGTATAGTACCTGTGTCTTAGGATCTTGAAGACATTTTCCTTGCTGAAGTAGCATACAGGCCAAGGTAAGGGAAGAGCATACTAACCACAATACATGAGGAAGACTGTACATATAGTTGGGTAGTTCAGGAGGAAGTCCGGGAGGGAGTCCTGGGATGTGTAGGGATGGATTGCCTATTGAGTGAAAATCGATTCTGGCTTCTGCCTCTGCGATGCAGAGGCAGTTTTGTTTCTGCTCCTCCACATCCAGGGCACAAATATAGTCCTGGAGAGAATGGAATACAGCTATTTTGGACTGTTACTGGTCGTCTAGGTGGTAGAATCATCATAGCAAGGGGTAGATTGGTTGATAGGTCGACCAAACAGGCAAATTGGTCATTTGCAGGGGTCGCAAGCCAGAAGGTGAGAGCAGAGGGACTCGGAAGGGGTAGCCTGCTGGAACCATATGCGGTAAGTCGCAGCTTGCTTACTGATTCTGCCTACAATGTCAGACCAACTCATCAATGCAAGGTGGGGATGGTCTTCTTTGCCCTTGACCTTGCCCTTGACCTGACCCATCCTCCCCACTCTGCAATGGCACAATGCCCTGGCCTTGGCCTTGGCTTCCCCTCTTGTCCCCCCCCACTTAGACTCAGCAATGGTACAACGCACATGCAATTGCATGCGTCATGCTGTCGCTGAGCCTGAGTCTGGTCCTCAACCTCAACCTCAACCTCTCACCCTCACCTCAACCTCAACCTCTCGACCTTGCCCCAGGCCTCCGAGTCAAGCTTGGCATGCAGAAGCGACAGCACAACGTGCGCAATCGTGCACATTGTGCCGTCACTCCTGCATGGTATGCCCTCGAGTCTCATCCTCGTCCTTGTCCTCGACTTTGACCTTGACCTTGCCCTGGTCCTGGTCCTTGCTCCACCCTCATCTTCATCCTCACCCACCCTCCCCATTCAGTGACTGCATGTCATGCACTGTCGCTCCCAAGAGCATGGAGAAGCGACCACACAACACACGCAATTGCATGCATTGTACAGTCGCCTCTCTCACCCTTGGTGCTGCTCCTCTCGCACACCTTCCTCTCACCATCACCCTTGCCCTCGGTGGCTCACCATTCAAGGTTGCCCTGTGACCAACAGGTATACCTGTGCTGTTTCGTATCAATGATGACGCTAACTGTCCACTCTATGTACATATTATTCTAATACAGTTCATTTTGCTTCCTTCTCACTACCTGTCTCCCCTATTTTCCTTGTCCAGTGTCCAATTGGTACCATACACATATCAAGACAATATATACACACATCTTTTTGACCTTAGCGAAATTTCGCTCCTCAAGGCACAGCCACACATGCGTCATCTGATGCTGAAAGGTTGCTTTGGTTGTGGCGGCCTGCGCTCCTGAGCGGAGTTTGAATTATAGGTCGATGGGTCCTGATTGGTCGAGATTGGTCGACCAATTGACCCCTGCGCATGCCAGGGCTCCCACCAAACGAGACCAATTGTAGTCACATGTTTGCATAAGGTTAGGGTTAGAGGGTACAGAATGTACACTATACTGACCAGATGACTGCAAATTATGCAGCAGGCTACTCACACTCCTGTCTCCCGTCAACTGCCCTTGGATCAACTCATCCTCACTGACAGACAGCACCATACCCAACCCCACATCCCAGTCTGAGTCTGGTGATTTGGCTACAATGAGAACATGCCATCCAAAAGATCCATGTCCTCCAATGCCACCTTCAAGTTCATCAATGGCAGACAATCCCATCCCATCGACCCCACTGCCTCGTGTGCTGGTAATCCGAAAGCTGAACTCAAACTAGCATCCGGTTGCATTCTGACACCAATGGTGCCATCACCCACCTCCAAACCTCTTGATTTGATACCTCAGATTACATGGCAAAATGTCCATTGCCGCAAATGGGAATTGGGCAAGCACACGCAATGGTGGCAGTGCTAATGCTCTGCATCCGGCATGCAGAGTCACACTGCAGACCATTGTTGTGTGGTGTAACAAGGACAGCGGGCGGAACACTGTGGACAAAATAAATGGCACACGATTTTTTGCTCGATTTTCGGGTGTGTGCTGTGTGTGACTGATTCAACAAGCCATAAGGCTTCTTATTAGATGGCTTACTCCATTTACAGGTTTGGCACAAGTCGCAAAAGTGTCTGACATCTTCTACAATGTCTTTCCACCATATCAGGAAAATAGAGTGCTGCCTATTTGCGCCTGTCACGCTTATCACACCAGAACTAAGGGTAAAAAGTGAGGTAAGTAATTAAAGCATGCATAACTGCAAGTAGCTGAGATTTCGTACAAGCAAGACAAGTGAAAACCTTCGTCTAAGCATAAATAAGGGTGATCACACATAATAATCATGACAAGCAAGTTTGGATTGGAAAAAGCATGATAAGTGCACTAAGGAAAACACTGACTTCTGGCTATCTGCATGTGGGACAGAGTAGGGATTGTATGACTCCAAGGATACAACAGAAAAAATTGTGAGGCATTGTGAGAAGGGGGCAGGGGACTGGTAGGGAACGTGTTAACTTGAAGGACATTGTGTGGCCATTGACGGAACTCCATCAGAGCGACCGGAACAACATTTAGTTCCCACTTGGGGTACTGATGCATTCTGAGGGAGCGTGTCAGCGACAGTGAGAGAGCATACAAGAGTGAAAGTGGCACAATGCACATGATTGTGCATGTTGTGCAATTGCTCCTGCATGCTCTTGGTTGGCAAGGGTGCAGGTGCAGTGGGTGAGGGTGAGGGTGGGAACGAGGTCAGCTCAGGGGATGGGGATGGGAGCATGCACTGGGAGCAGTGACAAATGTGCTGCTGCTCCTGCATGCTTTGGGAGGGAGGGCGGGGGTGAGAATAGGATGAGGGTGGGGGCGAAAATTCAGTATATTGCTAAATGCCGTCCTACTCGTATCTGGATTTATGGACTGGAATGAAGCAGGGGGTAGAAGCTGCATCCCCATGTTGTTATTCCAACCAGTTTGCCCTTGTAAGAGGTTACAGGGGGATGGCGTTAAATTTAGGTTGCTGGGGGGGACAGTACAACTGGCAACTGACGGGGGCACGTGGAAGCCCGGATTCACCATAGTCAGCCCAACTCTGGGAAGGGGAACTTGGGGAATTGCAAAAGGGTCACTCCATGTGTCAAAGCCTGCACTCATGCTGAAGGATGCAAAGTCATTGCCCAAAAGATTCATGAACGGGGTCTGAATGCCTTGTATAGTGGAGGTGCTGAGACCATTAGATACAGTGACATCTTGCATGTGTGTTGCAAGATGGGCGGTCGGTGGTGTTGCAAATGAGTAGTAGCCTGAGTGGAGAACAATGCAAAACCTATGGAGTGAACCAAATATGGTACTGTGAATTAGGATGTAATCTCGAGCAGTTTGTGCTTGGCCATAGGAGATTTATTCATCCAAGTCCCAGCTTGAAGATTTCCACCGTACTAATACCCTATTCATCAACTTCTTGCTCAGATACCTCGTCAGCCGAGACTTGGAAGGCGTTGGACACCAAAATATGGCCAACAGACTTGTATTCACAACGGTCTGGGTGTGTGCATCAGAGAACAGCGTCTATTAGGACTACTATTAGTAAATACTATGTAGCTTTCCTAAGGGCTAGTACTACTAGGCTATGGTAAAACCTTGGTTTTTGTGCTTATGGGTTCCCGTAGATTATCTTGACTTAGCTACATTTCCTTTCTTGGCACCATGTGACCTACCACTCCTCACTGTGCTCATTCAGTCTTTCTTCCCTCCATTGGCGGTTGAAAAGACTGGAGGTAAGCTACGCTACCACATTCGTTCCATCCCCTTTCATTTACTTACTACTAGTCCACTCTTTCTATTTAGTTGGTTGCTTCCGGTCGTTCCAACAGAAAGGTACATACATCTTCCAGATGGGCCTGTACCAGGACCATGTTACCATGTTGGACCATTGACAAAATGCCCTGCAGGGAACAGGTATTACAAGTATTCAAATGCAAATGATGGTATGGCATAGTTTGCATTCCACACTGCCATTCCATCCACGAAAACAACTTTCATGATGATGAAGCCATTAATCCCCAAAGTCCCGAAAATTTGGTGCATATACTTCATGCTCCTTGCCTCTCTGATAAGTATTTCTCATGCCTAGTATAGATTGAAGACAAAGCAGGGCCATCATCTGGCCCTGCTTTTGAACAAGATATAATCATGTCTCATTCTCAAAGTCCCTCACCACATCCTGCAGTCTCTACATATTCAGCCCACTCAAAACGCTCTATTCGTTTACCAGCACAATACACAGACTACCTACCCACTACACATGGCCTACAGCATGCACTTTCACCTGCATCTTGGAGCGAGAGCTCTCGTCATCCTTCACCAGCGGCTCCTTCTGTCAACGATCCACCATCACTCATTGAACATAGAACACTGTCCAATGACATCAACCTATTTCATGTCTATCCAACCAAGCCATCATTCATACCAAGTAGCGATGGAGATCTCCATGCTGTTGTTGATGCACCAACACTGGAGGGCCCTGAGCATTTCCAGGCACCGGATCATACAACCATTCATGGGCTAGCCAATTCTCAGATCACTCGAGACAACTTATACTCGGCATTTAGCAGCCTGACTGCTGGTCTCCTTATGTGTTGGCAGTATTCTGGGACAAACAAAAAGTCTGGTGCCGAACTGAATCGTTTGTGGTCATTCATTAAAGATCCTCAGTTTCAACCTTCACTCCAGGATACTTTCCATCATGAGCGTGAAAAAAAACATATTGAGAAGTATCTTCGTGACAATTCAAATCCATTCCATGCTGATTATGGTTGGAAGAGGTCTTCTGTTTCAATCTTACTACCTCACGAAGGCTCAAAGTGGCCAATGGGCAAGTGCGATCCCTCTATTCCCACCCTTACCATTGATGGTGTGTACCACCACAATATCACCAACATAATCGTTACGACGCTCCAAGATGACATCACATCAACATTTCATTTGACACCCTTTGAAGAGTATTGGCAACCGGATCCAATGGCTGATCCCATCCAAGTATTTGGCAAAGCTTATTCATCTCCCATGTCCCTCAAGTTGTATTGATCCATCAATTCCCTTCCATGAGAGCCTGGCAATGATCTCGAACATGTGGTTATTCCCATTATGCTATGGTCCGATGCCACACACCTTACAAACTTCGGTGACGCATCTCTTTGGCCAATCTATTTGTTTTTTGGAAATCAGTCAAAATACACCCATGGAAAGCCCACAGCAGCAGTCTGCCATCACATTGCATACATCCCCACGGTATGTCTGTCATCATTCGATAATTCAAGGTACTAATTTAATCACAAATTTCAGTTATCCAATAACTTTCAGGACGAGTATACCCAGTATTTCCACAGAGGATCATCTGATGACATCTACACTCATTGTAAGCAGGAGCTAATGCAAGAAATATGGAGACTTCTGCTGGACGAGAAGTTCGCGAACACATACAGGTTTTTCCTCAGTTCTATACATATGGTGCAGATTATCCTGAGAAGTAAGTATCTACAGTTTTCATTACAGTTCACTAATCTCCACACCTAGAATTTTGCTCGTATGTATTAAATTCCTTGGTTTATGTCTCTGTCCACACTGTTTGGCCAAGAAAGTGAACATCCCCGAAATGGGTACACCAGCTGACATGGAGATGTGGAGGAACAATGTTCAAGTCCCTGATCAATCACACAAGAACAAGATCTCCAAGGCTCGCCAATACATCTTCAAACATGGTGCAAGTATCAATGGTGTTCGTGTCAAGAACATCTTAATGGATGAGTCCTTGGTCCCAATGAAGGTATGTATTGAAAACTCTTGAGACTTGTTAACTCCGAACTGACTGAAAATATACTCTAGAATGCTTTCTCGGAGCGGATCACAGATGAAGAATTCAATTATTTTCTCATGCTTGTTGTCAACCTTCTACATGAATTTGAGCTTGGGGTCTGGAAGGCTGTCTTTACTCATTTGATGTGCATTATGTATGCCGCAGGAGGAACATCGATACAAGAGCTGAATTACAGGTAACATGGTGCTTCTTTCATTCTACTCAACAAAATTCACCAAAAAATGCAGGTACTGAAGAGTCCTGACATTCAGACAAGGAACAATCCAGCGGTTTCACAAGAACACCTCAGCAATGAAGTGTCTGGCAGCTCGGGACTTTGAAGATCTTCTTTGGGTAAGGATGAAAGTACATCTCCGAGTCATTTCAACCTAACTAACCAACTGTACCTAGTGCGCCCTACCTGTTTTTGAGGGCCTGTTGCCTGCACAACATAACGACATTACGCTTGACTTACTGTTTGACCTCACAGCCTGGCACACATTTGCCAAGCTCCGACTCCATACTGAACAAACTCTTAAGCTCTTCGATGCAGCCACTGAATATCTCGGATGCTCATCCCAAAAGTTTCAACATACAACATGTGCCTATTACCACACTACTGAACTTCCTCAGGAACATGCCGCTCGTGGACATCGCTCAGCCATGTTATCAGCTAAGCAAGGCTGGACAATCCCCTCCACGTTGCATCCTAAGGCAAAGAACTTGAATCTCCACACCTACAAATTTCACGCACTGGGTGATTATCCAGATACAATACATCTCTACAGAACCACGGACAACTACACAACACAAACGGTAAGTACTCCCTGCGAGTCTTTCACATTACTCATTCAAGTTCGTCACCAGGGTGAACTTGAACACCGCTGTGTAAAGCAGCACTTCCCACGGTCTGGAAAGAAGAAAGAACATATGGTCAAAAGTATTACTAACCAAGATGCTATTGAACGATTTATCAGAAAAGTCAACACTGCATGAAGAAATCTTCAAGAACATTCACAGCCACAGCGTGCCTGTAGCTCTCCATCAGACCATTATTCCATTGCTCAGACCTCACACAAAGTTGATGATCTCACAGCATGGTTGGGAAGATAGACAAATGATCCTGCATTTGTGGTAGTAAGCTTGAATCTATTCAGTCGTAACATACTAATGAAAATTGTAGGATTTTCTCCCCTGGCTGAAAGACCACTTGCTAGCTCATGCTTGTGGTCTGGCTTACGATGGGGATGAACATAATTTTTCAGATGGCAACCACTACTGCATCAACATCAAAGACAACCAGATATATCACAATTCTCTCCTCTGTGTCAACTACACCACCTATGACTTACGACGTGATCAAGACACCATAAACCCTCTCACACGACCTGATGTCATGATTCTATCGCACGAAGATGAGCGCTCTCATCCATATTGGTACGTGCACATCATTTATATCTTTCATGCCATGGTACAGCACTGTGAGAACCTATCCTCTCCATTTCCATCACCTGAGTGCATGGACGTTTTGTTTGTGCACTGGTTTCGCCAAGACATAAATTATCCTTCTGGGTGGACTGAGAAACGTTTGCACAGACTTCAATTTTTCGATCAAGAAAACCCCTCAGAAGCCTTTGGTTTTCTTGATCCAGATTGTGTCATGTGTGGAGTTCATCTCATTCCAGGATTTGCATACCATCGCACTGCAGACTTGCTCGGAATCTCAAGAGTATGCTGAAGACCAGATGGAGATGATCCACACTCAGACTGGAGATACTATTATGTGAACATGTAAGTCTTCAGACATTGGACTACATTATAAGCTACTAATACTATCCTAGGTTTGTCAATCGCAATATTTTCATGAGATTCTGAGGGGGTGGTGTCAGTCATTAAGGCTACCTGGAACTGGAATGACTTCCTTTTCAGTGATGCTGGCAAGCCAGTAGACAATGAAGATGAAGAAGAGGATTCCGACTCGGAGATGGAAGAAGTGACACATGAGGAGTCCAGGGTTGAAGAAGAGCCTGATCCTGGAGAAGCTGGTGTCGGAGACGAGGACGGAGATGAAGAAGAGGATGGAGATGAAGACAGTGACAGTAACAGAGATGGGGAAGAGGATTTCGAAATTTGGAATCAAGCCCTGCAAAATCCTGAGACTAGGAATGACGATGATGGCACTGGAAGCAAGGAGAGTGATGAGTCCAACGAGGAGGATCCTGACGGTGTCATTCCTGACTCAGATGAAGAGTTGGATGATGACATTTATGCTAGAGAAGGATATGGTGCACTGTAGATCGTTATGTATATTCCTGTATACACTGTTATGTCGCCAATGGATTTCAGATGAAAGTGTTGTCACTATGATATATCATAGGGCGTCATCGCAGATGACATAATATTCGTCCATTGTGGACCCTCTTGTCTGTTTGGTCTTATCATCATTTTGCAATTTTTGTGATGTTGAATTACTGTAGAACACACTGTTGTAGTTCCTGCAAAACGGTAAGATGATAACTATCGTAGGTACTGCAATAAATTGCCAGGATCAGGTGCTGCAACTTCTCAAATATAAAACTTGCGGGCTTTTCCCGTGAGGTAATGAGACAAGATGAACACCTGTCGATCCTCCACTACTTGTCCCACCTTGACATATGCCGCTCCTTCAGTTAGGAACTGGTGATATGCTCGAGAGTCTCATGACCCGTCATACTCAGTAGGAGGGATTGGCTTCAGCTTTCCATAGGCTGACTTCTTTTTGTTTTTATCCTTAGACCGAGTCTTCTTCTTAGACTGGGTCCTCTTCCATCGTTTTGATGATGAGCACTTCTGTTTCTTAGCAGAACGTTTGCACTGTTTGCTTGATCAACAACGTTGGCGATCACAATCTCTGTCCGATGATGATAATGAGGTTGAGCTCAAACTCATGGACTTGTCACTAGACAATTCCAAGTTGCTACTGCTTGATGAGGGACTAGTCCCCTCGGTACTGTCTGAATCTGAATCCTGGGTTCTCTTCTGTTCCACCCGGCCTACCGCCTTTCCAAGATAGTTTGTCTGTGCGATTTGCTGAGCGGGCTCAATGACCCGGTTTCCAGACTTTTTAGGACTCCTTACCTTAGTACTCAAAGTCTTAGCTATTGGTTGCTCAATAGGAAGGGAGTTTGCCCTAGCGAGATTCCCCACCCATGCACAACCCTTGGGGCAAGAAGTATTTCCT